>JAVYIG010000299.1:165000-390000 GCA_035222895.1 Strongylocentrotus droebachiensis
ATTTACAATGCAATACCCTCTGATCTCTTTGTTGAAATATTTTAATATTTTTATTTATTCTTTGTAATCTGTTATTTATTTGTTATATTCATCATTCATTTTAATTGGATTATTTTGTTCTTTTTTTCCATCTTATAATTTGGTCTGTAATGAATTTTACAATTTCATAATTGTTCATATATTTATGTGGTTAATATCAGGGCCAAGACGGAAAACAGTAAAATGCTGATCTTATGAACCCTGTATG
This sequence comes from Strongylocentrotus droebachiensis, assembly GCA_035222895.1. NCBI lineage: Eukaryota > Metazoa > Echinodermata > Echinoidea > Camarodonta > Strongylocentrotidae > Strongylocentrotus > Strongylocentrotus droebachiensis. The sequence continues at coordinate 165,248 of JAVYIG010000299.1, forward strand.
CATATAATTGAATAAATAAATAAATAAATAAATAAATTGACACCAAGGAATCATCATACAGCTCTAAAAAAAAAAAAAAAATTACTTTCTATTTTGTAACAAAGGAGAAGAGTAAAGAAAAGGAACAATTAATGACCAAACTATAACATCACAGAAAACTTATCCCCAGCAGTTTCTGGAAGAATCCTAGCATCCTTTGGTTTCTAACCATGATAAACAAGTCTGTTACTGATGGGGGAAAACCCTTGCAGTTACTGGTTAACTTTGAACATTCTGTTATTTGTTATCAATTATTTTTGAAAGGACATTAAAAGCGCATGTTCTCACTTGTCAGTTTAAACTGCATGAGCTAATAAATAACCAACATATAACACATGTCAAAAGGTCACGTTAAAGGAATGTTGAGTGTTGATATACTGCCAAGTTTTTTTTTTTCTTCCTCTCTCGATATTTGAATCAAGTGGTAGCATGCAATATTGCCACAAAAATCCTCAAGATATATGAATTTATATTTCTATGAGACATATGGTATATAGACCATTGAATATAGTAGCAGTGGCAGAGGAGGAGAATATTAAGAAAAGAATAAGGATGAGAATGTGTAGACCAGAAACTAAAGAATATGATATAACAGGCCTAAAATAAAAAAAATAAGGATCAGTTTTAAAGTTAATAAAAAGGTAGCAAAGCAAAAGTATAACTACAAGAAAAATACAGAAGATAAAGCAAATGAAATGTTGAGCAAAAAGACAGCAGCTGATTACGCCATGCAGAATTCCAGGGACTACCACCATCACAACTCTCCAAAACAACTTTTCTTGACCCAATTATGTGACTATGCTGAAAACAAGTCTTCACATGGGCTCACTTTTACAATCAAATCTCTGAAATGCATTATTAGATTACAAAATGGAAAAACTGAACAAGCGCAACTACACCCCAATACATGTAAACCTTGTTATTCAATTATAAATTGCCACAGAAACCATTTGTAGTATCTACATCTCAACTTACAGGAGCATCATGAATCTGTTTTTATGTTTCATTCTGTTTTTTGTTCCTGTTTTCAGCTAAATCATCCCAGAAAAAAGAGGGATAAGGTGGCAAAAAAAATAAAGTGACTTTAGTCATGACATTATTTATATTAATGCGAGAACTTAAAGAGTGAAATTCTTATTTATTAATCAAAGACATTCTTGATACCTCAATGATGTCATTTATAAGCAATTGTGCAAATAGATCTACACATATATCCTTCATTTGTTATCCATCTATGATAATAAATCACTAAACCGATGGACCAACAGGTAGACTCACCTTTATAGTACCTTTCTCATTAATTAACAAATACTTAATGGTTCAAATGAAACAAAATTCAATTAAATCAGAAATTATTATAACAAAACAAAAAATAGCCTAAACATTTATTCTATTTTTCTTCTTCATCAGAATTTAAAGTGGCTGACTTTGGCTGAAATAATCATCATGTACAGCAGGAGGAATAACCTTTAACAGTGAGTGGGGATGGAGGAGCTTACTTTATCTTCTTTTGTTGAACAAGCTAGAGTTATTCTGCAAGTATCGCTCTCCAAGACTGGTGGGAATGCTCAATGATTCATGGAGGTAAATTTTCAATTGCATGATGGCGGCAAAATATTGTCCGAATAGAAATAAATAACGAGAGAGAGAGAGACAAAATAGAAAATAGAGAAAGAGATTGATAGGGACAGGAGAGAGGAGGGGATAGACAGAAGAGGAAGTGATATGTGTGTGTGTGAGTGTGAGAGAGAAAGAGAGAGAGAGAGAGAGAGAGAGAAAGAGAGAAAGAGAGAACTAGTGTCTTCCATGCGCAGGTCACTGTCCTGCCATAGACCGTGTTGTGAAGAGACAAGTAGGCACGAATCAATATTATGAGGTAGACCATGGGGAATACAGTATGACCAACAAGGGCATGGGAATGGGGCTGCATGCAGGAAAGGTATGTTATCGTGAGAGACATAGAAGATACATAGAATGGTATGATAAAGAATGAGATGAGGGGGAGGTTATGCAGGGATAAATTATTTTTTAATCACATGAATATGGGCCAGTAGAGATGGAGAGAGAAAGATAGGGGAAACAACTTATGAGGTAGACCGTGGGGAATACAGTATGACCAACTAGGGCATGGGAAAGTGTGGGGGGGGGGGGGGGGAGGAGAAATGGTATGTTATCATGTGAGAGCTAGGAGATACATAGATGCTATGATAAAGAGAGAGAGAGTGAGAGAGAGAGAGAGAAAGGGAGAGAGAGAGAGAAAGGGAGAGAGAGAGAGAGAAAGGGAGAGAGAGAGAGAGAGTGAGAGAGAGAGAGATATTAAGGCGGTTATGAGTGAGAGAGGGGAAGAGAGAGGGAGAAAGATCATGAGGTAGACAGTATGATCAACTATGGTATTGGTAAGGGACAGGAGAGAAGGCACGTCATATGCTATGAAATTTTAAAGGTGGCTAACCACCCCAAATACCAGCAACATGCTATTGCATTCATATCTAATATGTCGCATCTATATTACACTACAATGCATGTATTACGCTAATCACATACATTGAATGTTCAGATCCTAAAGGGAGTTAAGTCTGTGTTAAATCCCTTCTAGCTCTCAACAGATTATAAACATTTCAAATCTCCCCGGATACTATTCCCATTACACCACACACAGATCTATCAAACGCATTATTGTGCAACTAGTGTGCCTACGATACACTATTGAGGAAAAGGTCCGTCTAGAGGACACACAATCCTGAAGCTACAATTCCATCTTGACTGATTTTTTACAGACACTATCTATGGCTACGTTAACACGGTACCGTCACAATTTCAAACTTTAATCTTGGAAAACCTCAATGTTATAAACAACGATCTACTAACCACAACAAGGGTCCACACCGGGACTACAAGTATTCAAAGTTGACTACAAGCTGGCTAACCTCAAAGTTAATCGCATCACCATGGCACAAAACTTCAAGGGAGGAACCCCCCCCCCCCCCCCCCCCCCCTCATGCTCATAGTTATCACGCTCACCTTAAGATGTGTATTGGTTTGTATTTTTTAGTTAAATTTAAGTGCGTCTGCACGATCTCTGAGTACAGGATAACTTCTAAATTTATAACCACGATCAAGATAATAGACTACCGTGTGAACCTGTCATACATCTACAAGTACAAGAAGGTGTGGAGTGTGAGAGTAGCAAGGTCTTGCGCCCGCAAGCAATTCTTCACAGATCTCATGAAGTCGTCCCTGACCTTCTACGTAGCTAGCTATTGGTTTGCACTTTATATTACTTTTGTTAAAGGTACATGTAGTTTGTTGCAGAGATATGAAAGGTAATAAACAGTTTTAGATAAAAGTTAAGGGGTCAAGTTTGTATATCTCTTTATTTTCCAGTAGTTTACCCTATCTGTTCCCATTTCCTTAATCAGTACCATCACCTGGTCATCTGTTGGGAGCCAGAAGGGCAAGAAATACTGCATAAAAGTTGCTGCTTGCATTGCTTGAGTTAATTAAGGGTTTTGAAAGGTTTTGAAGTTTTAAGTCGTGTCATTTTACACAGAGTCAATACACACAGGGATGCCAACCTTTCAGAGCACAAATCAGTAATCATAAGGCTAAAAATCCGTAATTTGGAGACAAAATCCGTAATTTTCTGCGCGACGCAAATTTTTCTGCACGCTGGCAAGCGCGATAGCACAAGTTAAATAAAAGTAACATACCTGTTCATTAGTTGGTGTTACACGATGCATTTCCATTTCTTACTGTATTCTTCTTTAAAAGTCTGTAACTTCTTGCCACGCTTCTTAGTTGTGGAAGACATGATGATTGATATCTAAATCCAACCAACATGAGTTCAGATTGTCGACGAAAATCAACGAACGCTGTGACAGCCTGTGAGAAATCCGACAGTGTACACGGCGCTAGCGTAGTGAGGCCTGGCGCTGGCCCGGCGGTAGCGGCGCGGCCAAGAGAGGTATTTCACCCGGCCCCCGCTCGCGAAGCACATGTATGCACCTGCGCTGTGAAAGGGGTGTGCTAGATAACAAATTGTCCGATCGGAAGCGCTATGGGATTTCTATGCATGGATTCAAGGATGGCTGCGCTGCAATAGTCAAAAGTACCGGTACGTGCTAAACCTTAAAGTGCTAATTTTGAAATCGGCAAAATCCGGGATTTATGGTATGAAAACCGTACCGCCCGTAATTGGCCGATTTCCCGTAGAAATTACGGGAAATCCGTACTAGTTGGCATCTCTGTACACATCTAGCTCCAAAACGACAATATTTCAATTATTCACAACAACCTATGAGGGTAGCATATAAGCCTACATGTAACCAACAAACAGTTTGTTCAGGAATACCTGCATTTTTAAGAAAGCACATATTGTATAATTTTATGAGTTAAAGCCCTATGATTTTCAGCAGATGAAGCAAAGTGTCTATTTTAATGATTTATCTTCTTTATCTATAAGGAAGTTTATTTTCTTAGTTTTACAATTTTTGATAGAATATAGTACTTTAAACAAACAAAAAAGTATCATCAAAACAATAATACCATCCCCTTTATTTCCTTGAAAAACAATATCATGGACTGAACAATTTGACAACTTACAAGGCCTGTGATGCAGATTCAATTTTTTTCAATACGGAACATTTCTCACATCTCTGAAAATTCCAGTTCCTCCTTTGATATTGATTACAAGAATGTTGAGGTACAGTTGCCAATTTGTAATGGAGAATGCCCGGCGGGAAAAAAATTTCCGATTAATCAATGTTTGGTCTGAAAGGCCGAATGTGAGGTAGGAAAAGGCAAGGACAAGGCAGAATTTGTTACTCTCAGATTCAGATTTTTGTTCAGACAGATCAAATGTATTTTCATGTTAATTTCCTCATTGTACTACAATTATTTCTTTCTTTAGCTTATTCTAGTGCTTGTAAATATTCCTTTCTGGCTTTGTAGTTAGTACTGCACAAAAATGAGCTCTGCTAAAACAGATTGAGTTTGGTTTCATACAAATCACAGGTAAACTGGTTATATCTTTCGCACCTGATATAAATATTTCTTTCTTTGCTGTGGCTTTATTTTTGGGGAATTTTTTCCTAGATTAGGAAGGAGTCTCAAAAAAAAAAGTTCAATCCTTAAATATATCTATACAATACATGCAAGGACAACCAACATAGTCTCTGGAAGGTAAAGTCAAAAGTAGTGTTGCAAAGTCAAAAGAATAACCTACAGGAAAGCAATGTTCAGCTTGCAGCGAGACTATGTGGTATGGCCCTAAACTGATGGCACTGTCTACAACACTTAAACATGTGTACCAGACAAATACATGCCCACGAATACAAAAACAGACAAAATTGATCATCAACCCGTTTAGAGAATGCACAGATTGAAATTCCAGCTACTTCATTAAACTTTTGTCTTTTCACTGTGGCTATTCCTATCAAGCCAGGCTCTAAAATTAGTTCCTGTCCTTCCCCCGTATGTCACTCTCTGGCCGGGCGTAGAGGCTTTCAAGCTCTGCGTCACTGCCTGCCTGCCTGCCTGCCCTATCGCCCATAAAGGAATGCTATAAACACAAGGCAATTGATCTCTAGCCCCGGAATGCCTTCTTCTACATAATGTGTTTTTCTGAATGTCAAAGTCAGGCTAAATTTAGAGAACAGAGGAGAAGGGAGGAAAGCGGGGTAAAAAGAGAATGGTTGAAAAGATGATTGCCTGTGTGACCTTTTCCAGTAGGTCATCCGAGGGTCGTTCTCATACTGCCAGTTTGAAGCTCAAGTGGTATGTGGGCAGAAAAAGTAAAAAACACTTTCCAATCGCAATATGAGCAACATGATAGTGGGAGTCAAATGTTCAAGATTGATTAGATTTTTAATAACTTACACACGTCTATCACCTACGCAATTCATGCTATGATTGTTCTAAGTGCACTTGTGGATATGACGTTTCATGTGATAAACATAAAAACAGAAGCCTATTCAAATGCCCACACAATAGTTACAATATTTATTATAACTAAAAGGGTAGAACTACATTCGCTTGACTTACAAATACATTTCAAGAACAATAATGAGGTGTAAGAATTTTTCATAATTAAAATGAAATATATAAATGTAAAAAAGGTACATGCTTAAAATTGGCTGTTGTTTATCCCATGTCATCTGTTGATAGCCACAATGGCATAAGTATTTTTATGGTACATTAAAGAATACAACTTCATTTCCTTCAGGCTTTGAACACATGATATGATCTTGCCCAATTAAACCACAAAAATCCCAAAATAAAACTAGATGAACAGAACATTTTAAATGAGAACTTCCTGGAGGATGCGGCTTGTTGTACGATAGGAAATGACAAACATTTTTTTTTGTCTGTTTGGAGCAAGAACAACATTAACCCTACATTAACACCCTCCTGACTCTAAAAAGACAATTATATTACAATCGACTGTAACACTAAACATGACAGTTCCCTGATAATAGCGTCTTCAGGAAAATAAGAAACAGGAAAGAAAGGAACTAAAGTCCAACTACAATTGCAATTAAGCTGCCTACGCAGTCATTAAAAATATAAAAAACTGTTTATTCCCATAACACAACCAGGATGCATTCAGCAGGTGCCGTAAGAGATTAAATATACATAATATGACATTTAAAATGCAGCAAAACATTACAGCTCGGTTCAGAGTGACCCCGATATTGTTCTTTACATGATTTGCACACGATTTTCACAGCAATGCTGTTTAAGTTTTCAAAATGATTTACCAGTGATATCCCCATCATCTAAATGGTACGAGTCTGGCTGCATCTTGTATGCTTGTCCTGGTACATTTAGATCTGACAAATCTTTTTCATATTCAGTTAATGCCAATGCTCATTATTATAAACATATTTGATAAAGAATATGGGTTTATATGAATGATTATGAAAAAATAAATGATGCAGATGATGCTTATTGTATCTCTTACATGAGTAAGAGTCATATCCTTTTAAAATTAATTTCAATTATTTACTTTGTATATCCAATTTGCTTTAAAAATTGTTTCAGGGGATAACCTAGATGACTATTAATACTTTTGTTATCCCTCCAGTTTATTTGATTGTAAATGTATCATTTTGTACAATTTTATTCATGTTTTGTGGACAATAAATTCAAATCAAATAAATTCAATTCCTACAGTTAAAGAAGTTTCCTTTTGCTAAATCCTCATAAACTGAAAAGCCTTGGTGAACAAAAGCTAAAAAGTCATGGAATGAATAGCTACAATAAACAAAAAAATAGACATCGTAACAAATCTTATTGTTTCCTTTTCGACTATCAATTTTTTTCCTTCTCTTTCTCCTGACATATTGAGTTTGTTTGGTGTGGATATTGCTCATTTGTATCCCTTCATTGTGCCTGGCAGTTTGAATTTCTCTAGGCTAAGAATCATCATGAAATTTAAAATGTTAATCAAAATAAAGTTGAAAAGATTTTAACGCATTAAACAAAACAGATACTGCTCATTTCTTGTCTTACATGTACATTCTGCATAACAGTCCAGGACTTTAAGATTCTCTTGCTAAGAAACCCTGAAATAAATAGCTTCAATAAAAACAAAGACATAACATCTTTTATTAAATTGTTTAAGTTTCCACTATGTCTATTAACAATGTTCTCCTTCCATTTGTGCTGTTGAATCAAGGTTGTTTGGCATGATATATTCCCCGGGCATCCATGGGCATTGTTTACCCGGGAGTGATCCTTAAATTGATCGGTGTCAAGACCAAGAAGGTCAGGGGTCCCATGTAAACTGTGAGTTCCAGTGAAGGAAAATGCAGAAGCGGGACATACGGCTTCGGGGGATTAGATGTGACACGCTTCAACAACATTAAGGTGCCAGCATTGGTCATGAAAGGACAAGGCTGAGAGAGAGAGAGAGAGAGAGAGAGAGAGAGAGAGAGAGATGGAATAATGATGCAGACAAGAAAGAGATTGGATGGAGGGAGTGACTGAAAAGTAGACAAGAGAACGGGAAAATATATGACTTCAAATTTCCCCTCTTACATTGAATGATATAAGCAATGAGGAAAGAAAAAAAGAAAAAGGTTGAAAAATATAAGGGTAGAAGGCAAAAGAAAAGACTAAAAATGTCTCTTTTATATTAAATGATGAAGTTTAGGAAGGTAAGGGGAAGGTGAAGAATGATAGAATAAGCAAGAAACAATAAAGAAAGGAGTTCACACAGGAAAAGGATTAGAAAGAACAAGAGATACTTTCAAATACATTCAATGTTGTGTGATATGAAAGCGATGACTCAAAATTGATTCTTTATTACTTTGAATAATGAAGTTTTGCTTGAAATAGATTGACAGAAACTGCAATGTCATTTCTATTCCGACAAGATGACATAATTTAATAAAGGACAAAATTAGTGGAAATACAGCTTGTTCTATATTCATAGATACTTTGTGATGTCACACCAACATTTAGGTTAATTTTCTATCAAAACTGAAATGTTTGCCACATTAACCCACATTTTGGTCATGATTTCCTTTCAGAATTAGGTCACTTCCTACATCTCTAACACCAGTCACTCCTCTTTGACCGCTACTGGTTATGAAAGGAAACCAGGAACCCAGTATAATTCTACTCCAGATATCTATCATATACATGTATACTCATCTATCAAATACATGTGTGACAGTCTGGAATCTCATTATGATACTATTCATAATGATCTTAATAAGTTTGTTATAATATTGTTTACTTTTAATTATTAATCAACACTGTGCAGTTTCTGAGCAGTGATCACAATATTGAGTCTTCATTTATCTCAATATCTGTGTTACACATGTATACTCAGTATTCTTAATGTGGGAGGCCTATAGAGATACAGTAGTAGAAGTAATAGTAGTAGTAGTTCAAGAAGTAGTAGTAGTAGTTCAAGAAGTAAGAAGTAGTAGTAGTAGTAGTAGTAGAAGTAGTAGTAGAAGTAGTAGTAGTAGTAGTAGTAGTAGTAGTAGTAGTAGTAGTAGTAGTAGTAGTAGTAGTAGTAGGAGCAGCAGCAGCAGCAGTAGTAGCAGTAGCAGTAGTAGTAGCAGTAGGAGCAGCAGCAGCAGTAGTATAACCACACACATACAACAAAAATAGCACTATATATCCACAACATATCCGGACATACCCTATTTTTGCTGGTAGGATAATACACTAAATTGCCTAACTTGAATGTCAATGACATGCAATTGACATCATTCTACCCACTTTCCAGAATTCTCTGAGTCAGACCACAGTATTTAATGCATGGAAAGCCACTAAATCTCAGATAATCTGGCCACTGATTCAGACCGATCACTCGCTATATGTATTAGCCTGTCCTCGTTCCAAATCATTCATAAACTATCGGGGTGATTATGATGAAATATGCTAAATGGGTATTTCCCCCGCCTTCATCAAACTACCAATTTTCTGAATATCAATGGAGTTCAGCGAAGATTTCCATGGTATGATGGCATGCTTTTAGCAATTAGGTTGCTTTCGCTTAAGCTATATGTAGTAAATAATTCATAGGGTGATTGAAAGGGATAACGATACACACTCGGGATAAAGGCTATTTACATGATGGATCAGAAATTCAGAATGAGATTTCTAAAACAGTGTTCCCTTTTAGTCTTTAGGCTTTTTCACACTCATCCAATCATTCATACAATTTGCAGTGACTTTTTAAGATTCTGAGTTTCAAATCTTTAAAGATTATCATGTACATCCAAACAGAAGTTTGGAATATTTAACAAAATACTGCCGCTAGTACCTTGCAGAAAGTTTTTTTTCTCAAGTCGATAGCTTTTGTTTCCCTTCATACCTCCATTGCCCCTCCCCCTAAATCATTAATGGTTATGTGAACATATGTAAGCACATGAATTGGTTTGCAAAACCAGCTACAAAATCAGCCCAAAACCGGCATAAAAAACATGATGTTTGAGAAAGTTCTGTGATTGGTTTGGGGGCTCATTTGTGGGAATTTATCCTGAAGCTCTGTAAACACACCATAATCGCACGTAGGCCTACAGTCTCAATCGGTAATTGAACCAATCCAATGAGAAATTACATGAACATTTTCCAGATAAGGAGGATGCGCCTGTACCTATAGATTAATGTCACTAAATATCTGCTTACAGGAATTTAGAACTGAATGAATCATAATTAGAGAAGGGTGATTATGTAGATAGTTCACTTTTTCAATGAAAAAAAGAAGAATAGCCATGTGACTTGCAATCTGTGACAAATGAGGCTGAGTTTTATAACGATGATTTACACTGAACTTTTGAAAGAAGCTAGAGCAAGCTCACATGACATGAAAACACATCATATTGAAAGCAAGGATATAATGGCTCATTAAAAATACCAAAATGTACACACTATTTTGATCCTTTGGCTATAAATACAGGCAGAGTTTTAGTTTCAATGGAGGCAATATTCTTTATGTGTGATTAATTCTTTGCTCAAGTTTATATCAAACATCATTAGCGATGCAAGAGGGGGAGGCAGTAGGGGGCACCCCCTCATTTAGAAGTTTAAAGGGATCGTTTAACAATGTTAAATATGAGATACACGGCCCTTCGTGTTATCAGTGTTTGTGATATGGTGTAATATTGAAGCCCTACAAAAATTGCGCTTCAAAATGATCAAGAAATGCCTCAAAAAAGTAAAAATCTTTGAGTGACCGGTTTTACCATACTCGTTTTTCCCAATAGACTGTAGTGTTATGAAAACCGTCAGGCGAACGGTTTTCAAAATTTGTAATTCCAATCATAAATATCTTGATAATCAGACAGGCGATCGGCTTGTGAAAGTCATGGGGTTCCTGACTGACCTAAAGGTTTGTAATTATCATTGCATCATGAGCTAAATCCAGAATTTTGTTTCAGAATCTGAGACAAAGTTACCGGATCCCTTTAAAGGTACTATGTCCCATTTGCAGGCCCAACAAATGAAAAAGTTAAATTCCAACTGCATTTGAAAGATAATACTAATTTAGAACTTCCCTAAAAAAGTTGGGGCTTCAAAATGTCTTCAAGTGGGAAAATAATGACTATTAGTTGTCAAATCGACTTTAGGGCTATAGAGCCCAAAAGTAATAGTCTTGATTTTCAGACAATTGTACCGAATGGTCATACGTTTTATGCTGCGCAAAGATTCAATCAGTTTAATCTTGGCCATCACAAGAAGTGGGTTATTGATGTAGACAAATGCTCATGTATCCTTTACAACTCTTTTCATGTATGTTATTACCAAAGAAGAAAAAAGCCAGTCAGTCACTCAATAGTGTCTGACAGTGAAGTCTAGCAAGTAAACGGGTTTCCTTGCATAATTTGAATATGAGGACACTGCTAACGTTTAAATTTCACAGATAGGACATACATGACATATTCATAATTCCTGCAAAGTTCTACAGCATTTGAGGTTGGCTGCAAAAGGGACATAGTACCTTTAAAGTAAAAATGGGGGAAAATATTCTTGTCAGTGTTTCAGTACTACACTTTTTTTTTTAAGGAGGTGGGGGTACAAGCATTACCTGCCCCCCCCCCCAAGGAATTACTGACAATGGTAAAACCAACACAAACATAACCAAGAAAAATGCTTAGGTAAATATGTACTTTAATTTGGCAAACAGGCTTATCATGGCTTTATGTATACATATACGTTTACCTAACAATTAACAGCCCTGCAATTTTCATGCAGTCACATGTTATCATGGAATGGAATTTTATGCACTATCCAATGAAGCTTTGATCGCCATTTCCCTCAATATGACATCACACAATCTATACTATTAATACGCAAAATCGCCGCGGGGGGTCCAAAACGGGACAAAACGGTTCATCAAAAACGTCTTTCCCCGACCGCGCCCGCCTCCGCCGTGGCGCGGGGACGGCGGCACAATTCCACGAGGCCTGTCTCCCGTAACCCGCGTGCCACGTCGACCCCGCGATCGACGTCCATGCCGTTAAACGCGGTTTCGGGGTGCCGGGGAGGACGGGCGGACGAGAGATCGGCGAGCGTGGTGGATTGCAAGGAGGCGACGAACCCGTGAGAGCGAGTCGGCAAGGCGTGCTCCCGCCCTCTGTCTAATTATCAAAGAGAGACGAAGAGACACACATTAGACGAGAATCCACTCGCGTCAACGGGTGTAGCAAATCTTATTGTAACGGGTGTGCCGCGTACCCCGAGTTAGGTCTCTTCCTATAGGATACGCTTTGTAGCATGTAAGAGAAATACACATTAACAGATGACTCACCCGGGTGAGGGGATGTAGGAAATGCACGCTCTCACGGGTTGGGCTTACCCGTGTTATGCGTCTTTCTATAGGATATGCTTTGTAGCATGTAAGAGAAATACACATCAACAGATGACTCACACGGGTGAGGGGATGTAAGAAATGCACGCTCTCACGGGTTGGGCTTATCCGTGTTATGCGTCTTTCTATAGGATATGCCTTGTAGGCCAGCCGGACCTGCTGCGTGTACGATTCGAACGTACGTGTATAATGTATGCGATGATTCTACGCTCAGCGTCACACGCACAGCTCAGTCGGTTCGACTCTGATTCTATGATGATTGCCGTGATTTGTATATAGTTTACGTGAATTAGAGGTATGAAAGCAGGACTTACTTTGTGATTATCCTGTCCATGTTTACTGAATTTTGATAATCATTCTTCAAAGTAAAGTTTTCACAAGAAATTCATCGTAACTGACAGTTCAGTTGCAAGCTAGCTGCCGTGAGGCACGGGCAGTGCAGTGCGCCACTGCTAGCTGCCGAGCACTGTCGGAACTGTGACTGTGTGTGAGCTGAGCTGAGCTGAGCTAGAGTAGACTCGACAACATTTTGAAATTGCTCTTATTGCCCCTATTTCAATATAGTTTCGTGACTATAGAGGTATGAAACCTGAGTTTAGATTGTGATTATTCTGTCCATGTATATAGTTGTATGCTGAATTTCGATATTCATTTTTCAAAGTAACGTTTTCACAAGAAAATCGGACGGTCATCATGGTCGTTTAAAAAAATGATAATACTTTTACTATGAAACAGTTCTTGCATAAAATCAATGCCTTAAAACGTTTTTGAAAGTATGGGGGGGGGGGGGGGGGTCAGGTAGCTCAAAGCGAGTTAAGTGCAGGCGTGATGTCCACGGGTTCAAAGGGCTGAACCGAACCCCCGAAGGCTCGGGGGTTTTAGGCATTTAATTACGGTCAGATGAGCATATTTTTAATAACTTATTTGTGACACTGGCAGGTCGATCACTAATTGGCGTGGGGTCCATAGTAGAGTTGCGTACCAACTACGCTGAGAATACGCTGGCCTACGTTACTATACCCTGAGGGACGCAAAGGGGTACGCAAGATGGACGCAAACAAATTAATGTTTTAAACAATTCGCGTACTTTCGGCGTAGAAACTTGATGCAGAAGGTACGCTTTTTTTACGTAACACTACGCTACCAAACTAAACAAACTATCCTTAAATGAATTAATGAAAAATTAGCCCAAGAAAAAAGAGCCCCCGAAAGTTGAAAAAGTAACCCCCGAAAATTTCCCAAAAATTTGATATAGATCGAGCCCCCGAAAAAAAAAAATTGTTCACTGGATTCTACGCTCACAGTCACACGCACAGTCGAGCCAATTTGTGCACTGCATGCAGCTGGCTGCTACATATATATTGGCACAAACCGTCCGATTTTTCGCGTAAAATCTTTACTTTAAAAATTATTATACAAATTTTGTGAACAATGCCAACAAAATCATAATCCAAGCTTCTGCTTTTTTTACTTTTTTCATGAAAACTACATTGAAATCACAACAATAATAATGCAAATAAATCGTACTTATCGAGATCCTACCTGACATAGTTTTTGTTACGGTGCGCCATTCATGGTCAAACAGATATATTATAAAAATTGTCTACATAAAAATAATCTAATTTTATTTTCGATAGCACATAGGCCTCTATCTATTTAACCCCCCACCCCCGGCCCTCCCCTAGAATCCCGTGGATTTTCCACGGGTCCTCCTAGTTTACCATTAATCACGATTAGAGAATGAATCATTAAAGGGGTTATTATGAGCGAGTCCCGAATATGACAGTCAATTGGAATATGGTATCTACGATCTTTGTAATATTTCCCCATTATATATTACCTACTCTAATCGTTTGCAACAAGAACGTTGGTATTATATTGCTCCGTTAATATTCTTGCAGGCATGACATTAGGATATGTAAACCAAATACACCAACTTTACACACTATGTTTTAAGGCCTGCACTTCCTGTTTAGCGGATGGTAATACCAAAGCCATAAAATGTCCTTTAGTATTTCAGTAGCCCTTCCACGTAACTGTTCTTCACGTAAACATAGGAATATTTTGAAAAGAAGTGTATAAAATTGCGATTTATACTGACCTACCATGACGATATCCACTACATCCTGAGCTTGGCCCTGTAGCGCCATCACAAGGGCCGAGGTACAAGGCACAAAAAGGGGTTTCGAAATCCTATTATCCGTTTCCTTTTTCTGCCGGCCTCGTTTGGAGTTGCGAAAGAGGCGGTACTTCCAGCTCGGCCGCTCTTTCTTGGAGCTCTGTCTCTTTTGGTCCATTTGGCCGAGGGAGTTATAGGACTGAGAAAAAGGCCATGTTCCCTTACAAGCAGGCATCTTGGCAGTAGGGTTTTACACAACAAGATGGAATGCTCACGATAAATGTCAAATTATGACGGAGAGTGTGTGAGAATGAGTAATGATAAAGAAATGCGCTGGCAGTGTAGCTTGTTGGTGAGATTGAGAGAGTGATTTCTGAATTTTTTCTTCTTAAAACAAAATTCCACTGAGAATATATAAAACATCTGTTCGACTTTTGGCAATCCAGTGGAGAACCCTCATCTAAAAAAAAATAAAGGAGTTTAAAAAAAATAAAGGCTATGCAAAAAGTGAAGTACAGAGGAAAAAATATATTCACACCACAAAATGGAAGACGGAATGGTGGTTGTTTTTTCACAGGAATTGGTGTGCTACCTCACATCGCCATTTTTGAGGATTCTCCAAACACAAGCAGAGAGATTTGAAGTGCGGCCTAAGTTGGTTGGCTTGTTGATGTATGGCAGGCATGTGCGATTCATGAGCGCTGTTCACTGTCTCTAACCACGCACAACAAGCAAAATGAGAAGATTTTGTTGGTCAGTCTACGGGGGACGATAGCGGGGGTGGGGAAGGGGAGAGAGACGGAGAGAGGGGATGCACCTGCGATATTAGGGAATCCACTTATTGCGAGTCGTTAGATTGCCATCCTTCCTGGGCAGCAGCGTGGTAATTTACAAGATTGCAGAATTATTCCCTCTGAACTGCAGATGGTGCTTCGCAAATGAGAATGGGAAAAAAACATCCACCGCTATTAAAATAAACGCAAGTTGAAGTGCTCACATACACTGTAAAAGGATCCCCTTTCCAGCTCTATCCTGCTCTCTTATCTTTTCAAAAGAGCCTGTATTGAAGGTAATATTTCCTGCTATTTATTCACCAAACACTAAACAAGATGATCAACTGCTCTGCTCTGATGCACAATTCCATTCAAATTACAAATAACTTGTAGCTCTCCAATAAGCAGCTGTTATGTACTTGATGATCAACAAATGTGGGATCCTTCTTCACTTTATTTCCCAGGTTTTTCTTAGTCTCCTCCTCTCTTTTCCTTCGCTGAGATGTTTCTACAGAGGTGGTCAGGCTAGCAGTGACAGAGATGTGTGTAGCAGCGACACACTCAAACACACCAGATCATTGAGTGGCTAGCTGGCTGGCTAGCTGGCTGGCATGCATCGGAATGAACAGCACTGTTTGTATATACTGCAGGTAGCCTGCGTTTGCCCTCACTAACGACCAAGCAAAGCCACAAAAAGGTGTCTAATAATATTCAAGCTATTGTTTGTCTAGGAAGTGAATTTGGAAACCTCTTCTGGTGATTTCACATAAATCCTTCCTTTTTCATCGAATTCAGTCTGGTTTTAAAGTCCTTCAGAATTGTTGTTGTGGTGCATGTCCTTCAATGTTCTGGTTCGATTGGATCCTAATACCTTACCTTTGTTGAATAAGTAGGAATTGGAAGAAGAAATTGTTCCAATGAAGGAATGAAAGAGCTGCACATTTCTGGCTGCTTGATACGAGATTAAAGAAGAAGTAGTAAATAGAACCTGCAAAGCTTTGATGCCCCTGGCTGAGCTCTCCAGAGAGAGTCAGAGAAACTTTTCCTAACCACTCCCTCCAATCCAATTTGACTTTATATAGTTATGAGGAAAAAAGGGGAATATGAGACATATGTCAAAGGTAGCAGACAACTGTTGCGATGTTAATGCACCCTAAACATCAAACATCAGCCCACGCAAATCACAAACTATTTGGATGAGAGAGAGAGAGAGAGAGAGACCGCAAACATCAACCCACACACAGCGTGTCCACACACAAAACAATTTATCCGGAAACTCTATAACGAAACGTCGTATAAAGAATCATAGTATAAATTTCAAAGTGTCCACACACAAGAAACGTCATATCAGGGTACCTCCCTGGTCATATAAATAATCATCGTATAAATTCAAGGATGTCCATAAACAGAAGAAAGTAATCCTGAAACTCTACAGTCTGGTCTCCTTTCGCTCGAGGTCACGTTAAGCCCCGCCCAGTTAGTTACACTAGTTACACTCCCCCTGTCCACACACAACATTTTCCGTGATTAGGCGTGATTCTTTATTGAGTTTCAGTTCGAAACGATGCCCAAACCTGCGTTTCGTTAGACTAGTTTCGTTATACGACGTATCGTTAGTGAGCGTCCACACACACAATTTCATCGTAAAACTATCGCGAAACGGTATCACTATCGCGAAACGGTATAGCTAATCACGGAAAATGTTGTGTGTGGACAGGGGGAGAGAGAGAGAGAGAGAGAGAGAGTAGGAGTTTCTTTTTCTAGTTGGAGGTTTCACACTCTTCCAACGTTAATCAATAATGGAACTCTTTTACAAAAAATATCCATTCACTTTCAATTGTTCCAATGAATATATGCCAAAATGAGATGCAATGTGAATCAACCCAATTTAAGGTTAAAAGTTCAAAATGACAGGCTCCAAACTTAAAGGTTGAACAAACTTTACCAGAGACAACAACTTGAAGGAATAAGAGGAATGCTAATATTGATGTTTAAAAAAAACTTGGTTAGAATGAGCTTTCCAATTGCACAAAAAAAAGTTTCCCATCTTGATTTCATCCACTGAAGCAATTGCACACATAGACTTTAAAATCCATCATAGAAGTAGAAGCTGTATATATGCGCCTGGCAAGGACGCTAACGACGTGACCACAAAGATTGAGTTTCAGAGCACTTGCGGTACAGTTGAGCATTAGTAAGTGTATCATGCACTAAATATAAAGAGCCCGCTTTAAAAGCCAGTAGCCTGTATGATTCCAGGTAACGTGCAATCTCAAGATGGGAGATAGGTGCAAACGGGAAGGTGAGCCCGAGAGAGGGAGAGAGAAAGAGAGAGATAGAGAGAGAGAGAGAGAGAGAGAGAGAGAGAGAGAGAGAGAGAGAGAGAGAGAGAGAGAGAGAGAGAGAGGAGGAGGGGGAGATAAGAGGAAGGAGATGTAGAAGACAGAATGATGGATCCATGCACAGTCTTCCTCAAACCTCCCTGAAGAGAAATATTTCGTCTTAACAAGGTACGAATCCTCCCACCGAGTGTGTTTGCCCAGCGTTATCACATGTTGCTAATGTGATAATATGAGCACGGTCTCTCTCGGCCTAAACACACAAACTGTTGAATGCTGTCCACTACATGTGAGTGAGCAAGTGAGCTCCGCACATCCAATGCCAGGGCCCTTCTGTCCTGCAAATTTGCTCAGACTCTGAGAGAGAGAGAGAGAGAGAGAGAGAGAGAGAGAGAGAGAGAGAGAGAGAGAGAGAGAGAGAGAAGAGAGAGTCGCGAGTTGTCACTTTATAATACCCACTTGCTTCGATGTGGAAGTTAGACGAGTTTCTTCTTCGATCACTTCCCTGGTTCGACACGTTACACACGTGTATACCTGTGTGTGCCCGCTACTAATATCCTTGACGCAGGATATATGAGGGTAGATCGCTTTTCACGATTGCTCAAAAACAAAATCGATACAATCCTGAAAACTGACACGCCACTACAGCTGAGATGGAGAAAGCCCAACGAAGCAAAGTCACACATCTGCTACCAGTGGCAACACCGATCCTTGCATTCATGTTCTTATGATCGTATCAAAAGAGGTGCTCAAGCATTGCACTTCCTGATTGAATGACACATTGATTAGGACAACGAGAAATGGGCGATGGTTATTAAAGCTGGGTTCCTATCAGGTCATAATGGCAAATCCCTGCCATTAAAAGCATGAATCTCATACGTAGGGGTGGCTCCACAAAAGGGTGGAGGAAGTGGTATAGGTGCGGGAGTGTTCAGCCTTCTTCCTGTACGTAATAGCAATCCTAGTATATATCCTTAGCTTGAATGTCAGAACCGTATGACCTCGTTAGAACTACAAACCAATGGCAGACAGAGGAAGAGAAATAGATTAGACAGTATCCCAGCAGTCCCTTATAGGATATGAAAGTAAGCTGTTAACGCGTTGAGCACATATAATTATGTCAGTGACATAACATGCTTTGTTTAGCTCCAAGAATGATTTGTTAGAAATTAATTTCCAGCACTAACTGTTCCTCCTTCAGCCTTGCAAACAATGTTTCAGGCATTTAGATTTCATCACAGGCTGAGATCACACACAATAGTTAAATATGCAACCCTTTTTTCTTCTTGGGTATGGGTAATAGTCCATGACATTCTTCAAAATAAATGGATTTAATTGAGAAGGCAAAATTCCAAGGGTGCGTTCAAGCGATTTTTTAAAAGCTAGATTGACAAATCAACCGTTACAAAACATGGTTACAGATCGTTCAAGCGATTTTCCCTCTGCTGATTCTCGCTGATTTTAAGCCCAGCCACTGCGCATCACACTGCGCAGTTTGACCCAGGTATAGGTCAACTTTGGCGCTTTCTAAATTTGTTTATGGTCTACAGTCGGCTGCTGTTTTGAACCAGAAGCAGGCCACGATAATGACGTCATAGAATCATGATTGAGATTTCAGTTGCGTTCAAGTGATTTTTAGCGACAGTGATTCTGCAGAATCATGTTTCAAAACACAGCTTTTTCAGCATTTGCGTTTTGAAACACGTTTATTTTAACGACCGACAAAAAATTGCTTGAAATTGCTTGAACGCAACCGTTTTTTAAACTAAGCGCACCCCAAGATTTGTTGTTCCATCACTCAGCACAATGCCTCACTAAATTCAAAGTTATGACCTTACAGCAACAATGAGTGAACTATCTCACTCACATTCTTGGCTCTATTCATCTAACTTTGCCTTAATCCAAAACAAGAGAGGGGAAAGGAAAGAAAAAAACTTTTGAATAGAGCTCATCAAAACTGTTTTGGACCAGTAACTTCACCATAGATAGTGGTTACCGGTAAGCATTGTTACCATTCAAAGGTTCATCCATCTACACATCTGACTGAGTTTGCCAATTTGATATATAGGCTAAGTACTCCCCATTCAGATGAGGGGACTATGCAACATTCCATAAGAAAAAAAGTCTACAGCTCTGTGATATATAGTGATTTTTTTCCTCATGAGAATATTGTGTAGTTAATTGCCCCCAATCATGATGGGCGCGCCTCTTTTCAATCTATGCTTGTTTGTTTGTTTGTTTGCAATAATGCATTTATATGCTTTTTATACAATTCAATTCCACATGATGATTCATGTATAGAGCAGTGACATCACCAAACTGATTCTAACCCAAATCCCAACTGACAAAAGCCATTCATAGTATTTCCCCCTAGTCTATTGTCGGTCCATGGGTGAGAATGGGATACAGAGAGAGAAAGAAATAATATCAAAACAGATCGTGAGCTTTTTACTGGAGCCTCATTTGTATGCATATGAGGAAGTTAAACCTACCATATATACCAAACAGTGAGATTCTGATCATGGTTAAAAAATTAGTCCTACATTTCACCAAATGTATGAACAGCCAGTTTGTTATGTTCCCATGCAGGGTGTGTATGTGTATGTGTGTGTGTGGGGGGGGGGGGGGGAGGGGGAAATAATGGTCAAGACTTTACATTTAGTTCGTTTATATGTGAATATTCCCTTTTTCGTCTAGCATCCTTGTAAAATAAAATTCTACTAATGGCACAACCTTAAATCTCATAAAAATAGGGGAAAAGAGGAAGGAAAAAAGAGGAAGAAAAATTTAGAAAGAGAGGGGGAAGGGGGTGGAAGAGAGAGAGAGAGAGAGAGAAAGAGAGAGAGAGAAAGAGAGAGAGAGAGAGAAAGAGAGAGAAATAGAGAGAGAGAGAGAGAGAGAGAGAGAGAGAGGGTGTGTGTGTGTGTGTGAGGGCTACACAGGGACAGTGAGAGCTAGGAAGAGGGAGAGAAGAAGGAGGGGGTGCATTAAAGTGTGTGAGAGAAAGAGAGAGAGAGAGAGGAAGAAGGGAAGAAAGAGAGGAAGATTTACAGAAAAACAGCTTACTACAGGGCAAAAACTTCAGAATTCTTACCCTGAATTAATGAATTTATCATGGAAAAACCTAGATTCTCTTGTAGATGAAAAACATAATGGTAAGCCGAGTGCACCCCGACGTCTCAGGTTTCAGAAAGGAAGAAGATTTGAGCATGACAATCAGGCTGTTTATGCTGCGAGAGTCTGCGGTTTATAATTTCAGAAAAATCATAATCGCTTCACACAAGAAGGCCTAGCTGTCCACATAATGTGTGAGAACCTTAATTGCTCACTTTATGGAGAGGGTAAAATGGAAGGTTTGATTTAAATGGATCATACATCTCAATTAGAAACCATTAAAAAAATATCGCCCTGTTAATTAAACAAGTATTAATTATTTTTAACTTTTGGTTTAGAGCTGATCAAAATTTAGTATTAAACTTGCTAATCACGTTTTTGATGTGTTGCTTCTCAACCAACTGTAATTTTGTTCCACTCTTTGTACGACGCAGAACTTCAGTACATACTGGACATATTCTCACCATCTGGGGTTGTACATGTAAGCAACACATATGTCTCTAGATCCTGTCTCTCTGAACAATCATTGGCGAGTTTTTGCACGGCGACGCAAGTGCTGACTACGGGGTATTTAAATGAGCACGCTACCCTGTACTTGCTCGACTCCCGCGCTAATACGGCTGAATACCGTTGTAGGTTGGACGCTACGCAAAATTTTTCGCTCTGAGTGCGACTCCCCGCTAAGATTAGCGTTGTAGAAGGCCACGTCGCCGGTTGCGAAAAACTCGCTATCATCTCAAAGGACAAGTAGAAACATTTATGAAAATTCAATCATCCACATATTTGACTTTGTTTCTGGGGCAACTGCTAGCATAAATTTTAGCCATGTGAAACAAAAAAATCACAATAAATGTGAAATTTGTATCATTTGTTATATGTACACATGTTATTGTTACTGAAAGAAACGGCCTCACAAGAGTTTCCAAGGATTCATATCTTTAACAAAGCTTTTTAAAAACCTTACTCGTATTAATAATTTGCCATCACCAAATGATGATTAAAAGTATGATTCATAACACCCTAGTAACTTTACCTTTCAATATCATCAAAATAATGAGGAAATCCCATTATAAGATTATTCTGATTAATAGCAATTATAAGGGGCTAATCCAAGATTAACTTTAAAATGTATATCTAGAGATGGTGTGAAACCTTCTATTGTAATACAAGAAGAGGGAGAAAAACAAATTGATGATGTCACTCGATGGCAGGCTTGTAGGCAATAATATGAGGATGGTGAACTTTCTTCGACCAGGGCTTACGCTTTCCAGGAATAATCACAGGGAACGAGAGAAAATGCTAAACGATATTATTCTTCTAGCTCTGAGTACATGCAGGAATGGAGGCAGCGCATATTGAAATGTCAACATGAGAATTTTTGTCGGAGAAGAAATCTGACAAATGAAAGCAACAATTGGATCCTAAAAAGAAAGAAAAAATCTTATATAATGGCAGGGTCAAAGGTCGGGAAGACCGCACATGCGCATTACCGACCAAAACACGCCAAAACATCAATGAGCTTTAATTCAGTCTGTGATGTTTCAGCGTAAGTGTAATAGGTTGGGCAAAATATATTGATTAAAAAAAAAAAAAGGGTATTTGACAGTTTAAATAAGCCTATAGAGAAAGTCTAAGATAGTGTCATTGTTTTAGGGAACCATTGTAGATTTGTTTACATGTCTAATTATATTAAACCAAAATGCAAACTGCACTTTTTCAATATCCATATTTTCATATATTTTCATATATCCCTGAATTTCGCATTAAAAAAAAAAAAATCAATCGTAGTGATTTACATTCGTCTGATAGTATCTATAGTCCTAATGTTTTTTCAATAACATACAACTTAAGTATTAAAACAAAACTATGCTTCATTAAATGAATAAATGCATGGTTCATCTTTAATCAATGCATGCGTGAAAAGAATGCATAATGAGGTTAAGGGAAAAGGGAATGTCTTACTTCATGTACTCGTATATGTATGATAGACAAGGCTTTCAAGAGGTAATGTCTTTCTGGTCCCAAAGAGAAACGTTATCTAACAATCTTAGGGGGTGTTGCCCGTTATAATCCTCAATATCTCACATCATCTCATTAAATTATGCCGCTATCCTGCACATATCATGACATCTCTAGCTTATCAGTCACTTAGTGACCTGCAATCACATTCAGAGCTCATCCTCACAATATGATGTACCATCTGTTGAGAGCCAGAAGGGTGTTAGCTCTACATCACAGGTCATGACTTAATGCCCTCCTGGTTCTCAAAGACAATATGGTTCATATAAATGTCTACATTTAAAGGTAGAAATGATGAGTGTTTCACAATTCACATACACAAATGAAATTCTCATTGTTTTTTCTTCCATATACCGGGGGTACATTGTATTTTGAAGGATTTCATAGTTAACACAATACTTACCTAATGATCACAAATGTGAAGTAACGAGAGGTAGATTGAAGCAAGATGAAGCAGTCATGATGGGAAGGCATCATCATATGAAAAGAAAAGAAAAATGAGGAAGAAATGGAACATTAGAACAAAAGTAAACAAATAATTTGCATGTTTTATAAGTTACTGTATAAAGCTAAACATATCAAATACAGTTACCGGCATACTTTCAAGAATCCCTGAGAAGCCATGTGTAATACTATATAATATACTTCACAGAAAAGATTGACAAATTCATGCACAAAATGTACCTTTTGACTAAAGAAATTTATTGTGATTGAAAATTAAAGGGCTCATTTTTTTCCAGTTATTATAACCATGTAATTGTACAATGTCGCTTTTATCATTTTTTCTTCTTCATGAGATGGTTAAGATATAGTTATTTTTAACTCGGTAAAGACTATAAGCCTGCATGTACTAACACTTCAATCTCATATGAGACCTATGTTCAATAAATATGAAATTTCCATTAACAGGTCAATAAAAATAGAGGCGGACGTGAGGTACATTTGTTTGTTAATACGCATCAAGCACAAAAGTGAACATGCATCTAAACACCTCACGTATGAGTACATACATCCACGCTCCCCACCTACATAAACCACAGTCGCCAGACGACTTTCTGGAGCGAAACTGTGAGGTTTGGGAGATGAAGCAACACGTTCTGCTCTATCTCTCAAAGCAGTCTCTCTTTATTCCATGTCACTTTTCATTAACCACTTGATGAATCAATCCCATCCCCCGCTTTCAAGACAGAAACCAACGAGGGACCAGGACAAGAGATGATCCTTCTGAATTATTCCATCATTACCGATGCTTAATATCGACCACCCCCCCCCCCCCCCCCTGACTCGAACCCCACTGCCCACCACTTTTTGTTAAAAGCCCTTAGATTACGTGGGAGGGTAACGCAATAAAAATTGCAGAGTGCGCTCTGAGTCTCCTTTCCTTGCTCACAAATTAATGCGGTCTTACAAGCATTATCTCCCCAAAATGCACTTCCACGCAGATCGGCTCTCCGCACAATTTAGCTGTAATATCAACAGCGTTTCATTAATTTGCGACAGAATGGCTGCGTTTACCGTTAATCCTCATTTGAATGTCGGCAAGAATGTACGGGGGAGATGCATCAACACATTACCTTCCAAAAGAAATATGACTACAGAGGAGGATATTGATCTGCTTTATACATCTCATCATAACCATATTGATTTCATTGCACTTCCTTTTTTTAATTTTGTTCACGTGTCTCAGTAAATGTCACTTCTAGTCTCTGTCTCTTTCTTTCTATATCAGTCTCTGTCTCTCTCTTTCTCTATCTCTACCTCTTTTTACTTTCTTCCTCTTTCTCCCTCTCTTTCTTTCTCTCTCTCTTTCTCTCTCTCCCTCTTTCTCTCTCTCTCTATTATCAAACTCTTCTTCTTATGAACTTCTACCTTAATTCTGATCTCAACCTTTTTCAAATTCAAAATTATCTGTTCATTTTTTTCTCTTATATTGCAGGCATTAAACTACATTTAGTGTATTAAATGTTATTACACTCTACATGTAGAGAAGGAATCTTAGCACACATTTGATAAGAGCTGATGGTACCACTGCATATTTCAAATTAATATTATCTTGCCATCCTTGTACATACCAACAGAATATTCAAAACTTGCAATACTTAGCAAATTTAAAAATAGTGTTTATAAGTGTGATTGATTTGGCAAAATAGCTCCCCCACAAACAGAGTCCTGAACTTTATCTTATGAGCCAAGCAGAGGGATCTCTAACAAATCACCAGCAGAAAATGTCAAAGGGCCACACAACAGCTCTTACAGCAAATTGAAATAGCATCAATCCTCAAGAAAATACAGGCATGAGAAGAAAGGAAAAGATGCGGAGGAAAGAAGAGCACTTGAAGGGTATGGGGGGCACAACTACCCAAAGTGAAAGGGATGGGGGAAATAAGGAAATCCGTTGTAGATGCTTAGATATCTGGATGATTAATCATTAACTACACCTTTTTCTCTTAGTTGCCTGGGAAACTTTGGAGTGTGTCGAAATGTGGCAAATCTTGAGATGGGATAAATGAGAAGGTTAACCTTTCTGGTGTTGATAGTAAATAGCTGCAGGATTGATAGTGTTATTCAATGATCCCCGCATAGCAACACGGTGAGATATTTCTATCTACCGGTATCTCCCTCTCTCTCTCTCTCTCTCTCTCTCCCTCTCGTTTACTTTTCTGGTGTTAATAATAGATAGATATAAACATGATAATTTTAGTCAACGGGTGCAGCACAACGAGAGGATAAGATATTTCTCCCTAACTCTCTCTCTCTTTCTATCTATTCCCTCTCTATTGACATATATCTCTCTCCTGGCCCCCCCCCCCCCCCCCCCCCTCTCTCTCTGTCTGTCTCTCAGACTCTCTGTCTCTCTCTCTCTGTCTGTCTCTCCCTTGCTATCCTTGATCTAAGGATTGGAAACTGGCGAGTTTGTTTGGCAACAGTGATAAAAGTTGGCTGGC
The DNA here is from genome assembly GCA_035222895.1 of Strongylocentrotus droebachiensis. Lineage (NCBI taxonomy): Eukaryota > Metazoa > Echinodermata > Echinoidea > Camarodonta > Strongylocentrotidae > Strongylocentrotus > Strongylocentrotus droebachiensis. Next base: position 190,927 of record JAVYIG010000299.1, read on the forward strand.
AAATGTCAAGAGCGGCACTGTGACGTAATGACGCATATTGGTCAGAGGAGACTGACGCTTCTTTCATATCTAACGATGATAAGCGTGATAAGAAGTAATTACGCATTCCACGCATCAATAACTGATAGGGAAGATAGTGCCAGTAAAGAATGGAACTCTATATACAACAGTATTATAGACCAGTATAACGTCATACTCCTACAAGATATATTTTGTATATTAAAATTCCTGTGAATATTATGCTTTTCATCAAGGGTTGCTTCTTATTTTAATAGGGCAACATATTCACTAATTTATACATTTATAACATTGGTCTGCAGAAGTAAAAACAAAGTACTATCATATGAAATACAAGTAGCAGCAGCAGCGACAACAATTATTATTATTATTATTATTATTATTATCATTATTATTATTATCATTACTTATACCGCGCTTTTCCCAATAATACAAGCCTCCCAGAAGCAGTAGCAGGAGCAGAATAAGAAATAGCAGGAATAACAGAAGGAATAGCAGAAGCAGCAACACCAGCATGAGTAGCAATAGTAGCAGTAGCAATAATAGGATCTGTAAAAGCATTAGTAAAAGCATTAACACTAGCTATGGAAAGTAGATCAAAATCATACTACGGTAGTTATATCAGTAGGAGAGACACGAGTCAAGTATCTAAGAAGAAGACAAACGACAGTAAATTGTCGTTTGTAACAGCTGCTAAGAAATGTGCAAGAGTATCAGCGGGAGCATTACTAATGCGAGGACTGGGGCCAAATCTAGATCAAGGAAATTGCGGGGGAGGTTTGAAGACATTTCAGATCATATTCACATCATGTATGTATATACAACGCTAGTGGAATGCATCCCTTCCTATCCCTAGGACCATGTGGTGTTAACGGAACACTTTAAATCTCATTTTGCTTCGTCTATGTCGATGTTGTCACATTTCCATTGCCCAGACAAGTTAGAATGAGATATAGGCCTACTTGTAATACAACTATTCCTATCATTCAATCCTAGCCAATCGCAGAGTATTTGATATATCGCCTTTTCCTTCACAGTTTGCTCCTAGAATATTATGATAGGAGATAAATTTGCACTTCACAATTTTCTTCAAGTATCTGTAAAAATACAATTAAATTGATTAATATCATTATAAATACATCACAAACATTAATTACATCTCAGTATGATATGTTTACAACAAATAACACAACGCAAAAGACTTTTGAGAAATCAACTCTAGTGGGATCTCAATGCCCACTTGTGTTGCCCATAGAAATCATGTTTGAATATGACTATATCATAGTAATGTGTTTGATAGGTGATGCAAAGATGATTACAACATATGCCCTATAAACCACCCCTCTTTTTAATGAGGGGGTGTGACTGGTCAAGAAAAATTTATAAAAACACAATTGTATTTTTGTCATGATTCTTTATCTCTTATAACATCTCAGTTGTGTGGGCTGAGATTATGTGCATATTTGTACCAGATTCCTCATTCATCTCTTGTTCTTTTTTGTGTTTTGCGTCTTTGCATCTCTTTAATCAAATCATAGTGCCTCTTCTCTTCATCTTATGATATCATTGATTCCCTGACTATCTTTTCAATCCCATTCTTTGAGATCAAATATTAAACATGTTTGATGTACATTAATACCTTATCCTCTTTCAAATACATTTATCCAACATTTACTTTTTCATTTCTATTTCTATTGTGTATGGGCGTAGATCTGTAATTGATACCTATTGTTCAGGGGGGGGGGGGGGTGATCTATTCATAGGTATTGAATAAGGATGTACGCCCATGGTCCTGTGTTTTATCTCCCTTTCCTCCATCCAATATCATAGAGTTTTTTAGTTTTTTCTTATTTCCTATCTGCAATGATAATCTTCATCTGTGTTTACTCATTATTAATTTGTAAAGACTTTTTCTAATCACAAATTAGAATAATCATAAGCCCCCTTTCTTTTCCTCCCACTTTCACTCCTCTCTTTCCATTTCCCCTCTTCTCCTTCTGTGCATGTATGTTATGTTGTATCCATCTTTGATAAGAACATCTTTGCATATATGCTAAAGGAAAACAAGATACCCCATGCAACAGTAATAGTTCAATATCTGCCTGTAATGGCAGTGAGCCCTCTGTTGACATAATCATTATATTCAATATCTGCACTAATACTCCTCACTTCACATGTTTTCAAAGAAATTCTTGAGAAAATGCATTGTAAGTTGAAAATTCCTGGGTCTTTTTTGGGGGGAGGGGAGGGGGGGGGGGGGGGGGGTGCATCTAAACTTAATTTGATTTTAATTGATTTGTTGAATTGTCTTCCATTTTATTTTTTTTATCATCAAGTGTTCATTTAGAGTTCCTATTGATTTCAATAATATTGTAAAAACAATTAAACTTTACCTACAAATCTATAAGGTAATCACTAAACTATATTTCAAAATTAAGAGATTAAGACAATTTAAATTGTCAATAGGCCTGGATTTGCCCTAGACAGAATATTTGAATTTCCTGTGCTTCAAGCAACATGATGTGAAGCTATAAAGGAATCACCCCCTCTATAGCTACACACAGCATAGTCGGTGATGCACACAAACATAACTACACAAGTTTTCATAGCTGAAAATGATTATGACGGGGGTGGGTTGATTATGTGAGTAGGTCTAGCAGTACGTTCGCTTGGTCAGCTCTCTGTCTTACCCTACAAACTAGCTCAGACAACCCCGGTTCGAAACCAAGTCAAGTCTTTTAGATGGTGATGTGAAAGATCGGCCCCCAGACGTAAACAATCATATCTGATTGATACAGGTCTGTAAAAACCCAGTTACGCATACACACACATCCAGGCCTATCCTTGTACACAACATGGATCTAATAACATCACACAGACAAGTGATGAATACTTGATTATATACTATCAATTAATTACCATACGATGTCTTACACCAGAGAACAAGCTAAAAGGGTGCTGTCATTACAAACTTAGAGTCACTTAATCAGTCTGCATTATCAATTCTACACACAACAAAGACCTGGGAATTTTCACCCAACAAAGATTAATTACTGGTAATCATCTAATAGTTATCCAATACCATTATCAAGAGGCAGACATGCAAGAAAATAAAGGAGAAAAGAGAATGATTAATCCAGTGTAGAGGCAATTTGGAGTGATTAAATGAATGATACAGCCCTAGCTTTAGAATTGATTAATTAAGCTAATATAGCCATATTTGGGTGAATTAATATTCCCTGGTAGGAGCAGACTAAACACCATCGACTCAAGGGCAATTTCAATACCCTATTGTATGTTCCACGCAAATTATGATTGGATTACATAATATGTGATTGTCATGTTTGTATATTTCAATAGGTGATGCACGGGCTATTGAAAAAATGGCCTTTGTTGATTTTTCCAAAGTAGTTGTGACCGTGTCACTAGTAAAACAGCATGATGGGAGGCTTACTCAAAATCCAAATTCGACCCATCTACATTTTACATTTCCTGGGAAATATTAATTTTCATCATATAATCAACAAACTTTGTCTCTGTCTTATTAGTCTGTCTTCCCTGCCCCCTCCATTTTCTTGTTCTTTCTCCCTCTCTCTCTCTCTCTACCTCTCTTCCTCCAAGTATTTTTCAATAATTTTGAGATGATGTACTAGCGCAAACATATATTTATACCCATCCCCCCTACTAAAAAATACAAAACAGTTTAATGAGCATTTACAAAAAGCTTAGGGCTTGATTACTACACTGCAACTTTATCCTAGATTATACAAATTATATAGTATACCTGTAGTCAAAACTATATCAAATAACTCAACTAATTACATTACACAAATACCTAAATCCTATCCATTTAAAAGAGCATTTTGTATCATCACACAAGCCTTGTATCATAATGCATTGATGCCTGGAGCACTTATAAGTAAAAGCATCCAGAGATGAGCAGTTCCTTCTCTCTTTTAGCACTTAATCACCACTAAGTAAAGAAATGAGATGGAACGTTCATCTCTGATCCGTTAGATACATTAATACCCAGATGAAGTATAATGAGGGGTTGTACCAATTAGAGCTTGTGCAGCCAATGGTTAGAAACCAATGCGTATAAAGGATGTATCTTTCACAAGGGGGGTTTACCTTATTACGACTGATCCATACAATTTCAGATACATTTGCAAAACAGGCAATTAACCAATATCTGCAGATAACCACCATCAAATAAAATACTTATTTAGTAGTAACATGAAAAGAAATATATTGGGAGATTCATTAACTTAAGGATATACATCTGAATTACAGAAGATTTTTGGAGATGGAGAGATCCTACTCACTTTAACGACTATAATCACCAATAAGTAAAGAAATGAATTGGAACGTTCATCTCTGATCCATTTGATATATTAATACCCAGATGAAGTATAATGAGAGCGTGTACCAATGAGAGCTTGTAAATCCAATGGTTTGAAACCGATGCAGGATTTATCTAGCATTAGAGGGATTTATCTCATAGCTGAACAGATATAAGAATCCCTTGATACATTAATACCCTGATGAAACATAATGAGAGCATGTCCTTCCAAAGGGGATTTACCTAATTACTATACAGATGTACATGAATACCTTTCATATACTAATACCCTTCTCAGTGGCGTAGTGAGAAGGGGCCACTGGTATCAGGGGGGAGGGGGGAGGGGGGTTTACTCAGTGGATAAGATGTAACTTAACAAGGCCATTGATTAGGGGTAGGGTGTGAGAGGAAATAGTATAATCTTCTTTTTAATGTTCTTTTCCCCCTTCCATTGTCTATTCTGAGCTAGAAGGGCACAAAACTCATATAATTTTGTACATAGTTAATGCCTTGTGGCTCCAAACATATGTCATTTCTCCTCTCTTATCCCTTCTTCTTCTCTCCACCATTTGATTGCCACCCCCCCCCCCCCCCCCCCTCAGCCGTACCCTCTTATAGTTAAGCCACTGACTCGATGAAGAATAATGAGAGCATTCACCTTCAATAGTTACAACTAATGCATAGGATTTATCTTTCATGAGCGGGATTTACCGTATTACTATCAATGCTTGTAAGTAGTTTAAACCCAAAGCATAAGCTTCATTTTCAGAACAGGCAATTACATTGTAACCTATTTCTACAAATAATAACTATCAAATGAAAATTTCATTCGGTGGTAACATTAAGAATATATTAGTAGGAGGGGAATTTCATTGATTTACCAAATCAAATTTATGTAGTACGTAAACTCCAGCAAATGACAAAAAAATAAGATTGTTTTTCTATATGAGTTTGATTTTGTTTTTTTCTCTATACTGCATATGTATGTAGTAAAAAATTAACAATTATAATCTTATTCTTACTTAATTCAGGAGTTAAAGAGTAACCATTCATAATAGAAAGAAAAGAAATAGATGCACAACTATAAATTGCTCAACAAAAATCCTATGCATACAGTGTACATGTGAAAAGCTAAATCATTTCTGTGAATTATCATACATAAACTATATCATTTTTTTTTTAAACACATTTCACTGCAATGTCACTCCAACAAAATTTTACTTACAACTTTTAAAAAATAACAACTGCAAGTCTTAATTGTCAGACATAGAATATGAATATATTCAAAGATACAGTTAACTTTTACTACTGAAGAAAATCTAGACAAGTCAACGTTTGTCCCATTATAAGTAACCCCATATGATATCATGATACATCAATAGCTTTATCTGTCAAACATCAATAAATAAAGTGCATCCCATTCAATCTCTATGCAATCAACTAGTAAATACCCCTCTTCATTCAGCAATACAGAAAATTCAAAATGTTGCCATAACAAAGCATCGAGAAAACGAGACGGCCACTCATAAATCAAACTGTATATGTAATCCCATTGACGCATGAGAGGATCTTAGCAGATAAAACTTGTTTCATAATAACAAGACATGAGCACAAACATTCGGGATCATACACGCCCATCAAAAAGGGGGAAACAATGTTATGGTATGGTAGACAATGGAACATACGTGGAGGAAGGATGCACATAAATGAAATATGACGACTGTATGTGCGCATGTGGCGTATGACGTATGTATGAAATATTGGATGTATACATTTATTGTTTACACACAGATGGGCTGGTCATAAATCAACCAATTCCTCAAGACATCTGAAGTCTGGACCCGGCCGAGATATAGAAACAATGAGAGTTTAAGCATGAGAACAGTTTCTAAATATGCGTCATTTCATACTTTCATATCCTACAAACATGACTGATCGCCAGCCTTTTTAGACTAAAGGAAATTTATATGAATCTTGTATTAAATAAGCATCGTATAAAGAATAGTCTTGACAAGGTCAGGTGACATGACAGCTGGCCATTCATCAGTGCGTGCTCGTGATAAGCTCCACCCAGTTATACAATTTTGCACGATTTGACATTCAGACTAGAACGTGATGCTGATTCTTTATCAAGTTTTCGTTCTAAACGATGCTCAAACAGGCATCTCGCTACATGACGTTCCGTCATAAATACGACATATCTTTATATGACGTTCAGACCAGGACAAAATTAATAACTTTATCATAATCGATGAGAATCTTATAGCTATACAAGGAATACTAGTACCCGGTAGTCTAAATATATAGTACATCATCATAATATATTGAAGTCAACTCTATCAAAACATATATAAACTTTCAGTAACCCCCCATCCCCCCCCCCCCCCCCCCCGACCTCTTCTTCGACCCAAACAAAAACAAAAAAACAAAACAGATTGCCTATCATTAGCGCTTAGAGACTTCGGTGGTAAGTGTCTTATAAGCACCGTTATTATTATTATTATTATTATTATCATATCATACAAGGTACAACTACTAAGTTCCAGTGGAGTCTTGTTTTCTCTTTCTATGGAAGATAAAAAAAATGAGAGGTGAAAATGAATTTAGATCCTGTCCTAGTCCTGCGATGTAAATTCATATACATGTGGCAGATATGTGTGAAACCAACATAAAGGTGTGTGTGCATGACTTTGCACAATCCTCTGTGAGATTGCAAAGCAAGGCATTGTTTGTTGAGCAGCCTCCAGTTTCTTATTATGAATTTATTAGAAAATCATTTGATACGTGTATCTCTTGATACTAGTGGGAAAGTTTCATTCCAATTTCCTTTTTCACTTCCAGAAATAAAAAGCAAATGACACAGCATTCCAAAACACCACCAAATTGTTGTGGCAGTTTTATGCCATGAACGGTTCTGTTATTACAGTACACATGGCAACTATTACGAAGACAAAAACAAGAACATTTAGAACGCGAGTAGAAGGGGAAAAAAGAAGCCACAAAGCAATTTCCACAAACAGGCCTGATGATATATGAGACTAGGGCGCATCTTAAAATAGAACAGGCGACAGAAAATTGGATTGAGGCACTACAGGATAAATAAGGAGCTAAAATGGGAAGAAAGGAGAATCAAATACTTGATGAGATGGAGAGACGGAGAAGGTGAGAGATGGAGAGAGAGAGAAAGAGAGAGAGAGAGAGAGAGAGAGAGAGAGAGAGAGAGAGAGAGAGAGAGAGAGTCATTCAAAATCATTCAGATATTAGGAGAAACAGAGAGTGATGCAAACAGCTAAATGGATCAGGGCTGCGCATCTTCTTTCTTTCTTTGCTTGGAATTGTGCGAGTACAATTTTCCTCGGGTGCTGCGGAGGGGTACTTAGACAAGCAAGGCCGAGAGCTATCTGGGCTTTGCTTTCAGTTACAGCTCCCACAGGCATTCAACCGGCTGGTTGCTCTTAATAAAAGTCAATCATAATTCGTCCAGGAGGGCAGCAAAGAGGCATCATCCTGCTCGATGACGTCAAACGTGAGCTAAAAATAGCCCCCCTGCTCCATCCCCCGGCAGCCAAAGACCCAGGGACTTACTAGCGCAAGATTGACCCCTATAGGAGGTCAACAATAATAGGGAGACAGAGGTGGGGATCGGAGGCAACGTAAAGTACCAGGATGTTGGACCATAAGAACAGACGAGATGCAGGAAATGGAAACAAGAAATGGATTTATCATAAAGAAAATGAAAATTGGGAAGGGATGGAAAAGGCTCTCCCATAAGAACCGACGACGGGATCTGTTTTGGATTGGAGATGTTCATGGAAGACAGGATGGAGAGGTGAACATTAGAGATGCTACTGGAGGGAAGATAGACATTTATGAGGGCAAAGGGATTGGATTCCAAATTAATCAAACTGAAAACTTTTGGAAAACAAGAAATAAGAAAGAGAGGAAGAGATAAGAAATGAGACATGGATGGGGGCATGTTCTAAGGAGGTATCTTCAGGTCCACAGAGGATTATGAAAAAGATATCTTGGGGTATGTGATAGGATGATGACATTTGTTGGGCTTCAGCTGATGAAAAGTGATGAAGATAACAAAATGATAATTAAACAAAATAAGAAAGAAGGCAGGATTAGAGATAGGGCACTGATGTAGGCATTTCCAGATGAAAATATGAGTGAAGATATGAAGAGTGAAAAGGAAATATAATACAAGGTTTTTTGTATATTTAACATCTACACCCCTCCATTTTACAGAGTTAATATCTTCTTATGGCACAGCTACGAGTCTTATAAATATAATTTTTTGTTTGACTCACACATTTTTATATTCATATAACTACACATCAAGTAGCAGCTCTTAGGTTCCCAAGTATCAGGCTCATTCAATGCTCTCAGAATCTGCATCTCATAATATGCCGTCATGTACAGTGTTCCTGATATACCAAAACCTTTTAGTTGCAATAATCTTATCAAATTTTACCTCTTTAAATAATCCATCCTTTAGATATCTGTCAATAGAAATCAAATTTGTAAAAAGGGTTTGCTACAAAACATCTGAATACTAATCCAAACCATCTCCCTATACACTGCAATGAAACGCTGACTGTGAGATTATATTTCTCCTTTGCAAGAGATCAATTCTCAAAAACTATACTGCATTCACTCATCATGTAGCCCATTCAGACTGTAGGACATTGTGATGATTCTTGTATAAAGAAACGTCATATAGAGAATCATCGTTTAAGCGAAAGAAGCATACGGACTATAAAACAACATCGTAGAATCGTTGTATAACAGAACAAATTTTGAAGAGGCAACTTGACATGGCATCTGGCCAATCATCAGCGCACTCATAATAAGCCCCGCCCAGTTAGATGGCTTTCGTACGATGCGGTGTTCAGACTAGAGCAGCTAGGGCCCTGATTTTTTACAGAGTTTTCATTTAAAACGATGCTCAAACATGCGTTTCACATTTCCTTATACAACGTTTCTTTTATATATATATAACATTCAGACTGAACAAAAAATAGCTATAGCTATATGATTCTTGCATAGCTGTATAATAAATTCTAGCAGTCTGAATGAAGGGATTGACAGCACCTGTGGGCTATAGACTACTCTGAGGGAAGAAAATAGATGGGATAGACTCTAATCCCCAGTGAATGAATTGCATCCCGATAAAGGGATTATTTAATATATTCCCGTTAGGCCAATTCATCTGACTAGTACTCATCAATCAGACAAGTAATGATGAATCGTGTATTATATAGCTGATGATTAAGGTTATTATATTTAGAGGCAAGTCAAGGTTGAGTTAGAAATAGAGAGGCCTCTTTGGCAGAAAATTTGATGTGTTCTTATGGAAGATTACAGGTAAGCATTATTTGTATTTAAGTGTCTTATTTATTGAGTTTTCTTTGAACTGTTATAATTTGAGACCCTGCATATATTTAATATCAAGACAAAAGTACAAAGAATGTCATATATTTTATACAAACTAAGTTTAATGGTGAAATACAAGGATATGTAAAAAAAGTGCATCATACAGCCTTAAACATTCAGTTTGTTTTTCTTTACACATCTATTGGTTTGTTTAATAGCTACAACTGTATTTGTAAGCTAAAAGTAGATGCATACATCAAAATAATTATGACACATAATGGATTTTTTTTTTAAATGGCAGGATGAATTATATAAGTTTTAATACTTTTATTTATTTTTACAGAAAAATGGCATTATCTTTGTATTCCTCATTTAATGTAATCATTGTCACATGCACTACTGTCATCTTCACCATCGTCATTACTACATTCTTCATTGCCAACCAACTGGCATCCTCTTATACATGACCATTAATATTATTCTAAAATCCCCATTCATTAAAATGCATCATGTTACACTATACATGCTCCTAGTTCAATACATCCCTTTCAAACATGCATGGAACATAAACAATTTGTATCCCACAAAAAGGGGGGACCCTGAGCTCACGATGAGTAAACCCATTTATCAGACAGCAATCATTAATGTTATTGCTAAAACGGCGGCTCATGTATACAACGATCCTCTTCATCAACCTACTATCCTCAAATTCACGGTGTTAAAAAAAGGCGACATCAGTGCGCTAACAACGGAGTACATATATATACGCATCTCTTCTTCGCTATATCTTTCACGTCCAAATTATAGCACTGCTGCTGGGAAGTGGATGGCTTGAACTAAATACCTTGGAGCCTTGGCCTATTTTTGTACACTTGCGGAGGAAAAATATTGTCTCTGTGCCGAAAAGCACTTACAGGTACATTCGAACATCATCAAGAGATAAGGTGATAGAGAGAAAGAGAGAGACATATGAGAAAGAAAGTGATGTGGTATATGAAAGGGTGAGGGAGAAAGAGTGCAGGAGAGAGAAATAAAGAGTGAGAAAGAAAGAGATGGGAAAGGGAGTGATGTGGTATATGATACAGTGAGTAAAGAGAGAGAGAGAGAGAGAGGAGAGAGAGAGAGAAAGAGAGAGGGAGAAAAAAGAAAATGGAATGGGAATGAGAGGAGAGATAAAGAGATATAAAGAAAAGGCACAAAGAGACAAACAAAGAAAAGAGATGCAGAGAAAAAGAAAAATAAGAAAACAGATAAATTGACTGATAAAAGGATAAGAATGATTATATCACATCATTCATAGCTCTGCTGTTTTATGTCCCCATGCACCCACTAGCTGTTCCTCTGAGCATGCATACCTGAAGATTATTAATAGCTAGATAAATTGTTCATTGATTGTTTGGATGATCTTGACGTTCACTGCCTCCTACGACCCTGCCCCCACCCATCATCCATGAAAAAGGAAGAACGAAAGGGTATGAGTGAGAGGGTAAGAGTAAGAGAGAGAGAGAGAGAGAAGGAGAGAGAGAGAGAATAATTTTATTTCTCGAAAATCTTTGCAATTATTTTTAGAACATGACTGCAAATTCATTTACGAATTCAGTACTGAACTCCTGTTTCATTAAATCTGCTATAATACGTGAAAGGGATATCTGACTCACCTTTTATTTAGCATCATGATATTAATTTATGATTCCAATTCAGAGTTAGGACATGTATAATCAGGTAAGGACGACTCTTTGCTTGGTGCGAGCGAGTACAAATTTAATGGAAATTTTGTAAGAAAAATTACAAACCCAGTGTTCAATCAATGACAGGATCATTTTATCACCATTTTATAATTACTAACAACTAGGCCACTCTCAATTGTCCTTGTACTGTTGTCCAAGCTAATGTAATGTGCATGACTGTACTTATCAATTTATCTAATTACTTTTTGAAAGGGTTGCATGTATTATTTCTAATAAACCACTCAAGGGTTACAACAGAATGACTTATTCACATACTGTATACAACTTGAAAGCGTAATACAGATCCAATCTCAATCAAGATAAAGCAGGTTTAAAATTACAATCTATACATCACAGCTATGAATGCCTCTAACATTTTTTTTTAAAGAGCAATACGTTAGTTGTCAACGAGAAGGGCCTGTACGAACTCGATTTTTCTCAATATAAAGTTATGCGTATCACTTTATCAGTCTTAGTCTCCTTTGCCTGATACCAAAATGTGGCTGTAACTGTTTAGCGCACCTTCAATTAGATTGAAATTGTTCCTACATGTACATGTACGTTGCTTGATTAATGAGAAGGGCCTAAACTCTCCCTGGTGAAATCAACCATTGGTAGCAATGCCCCCACTTTACGTGAACGAACCAGGTTTTTATTTTAAAATGAGAAAGACTCAAAGTGGTAGCAAGCATGATAAGGCCCCAAATCGCACAGCCGAGGGCACAATTTGATAGAATAAGAAGGGCCTTAATTCAATAATTCAACTTGTTACATAAGTTGGATTGCCCTTTAAAACTAACTACTGGAAATTTGCAATCTAAAACTATTCTCTCCTTGTACCATGTTAATGTGGTTACTATCATAAATGAGGGTTATAAAGTATTTATCATAAACCACTAATGGGTAATCATACAATATCACTTTCATACTCATAACTCATTGCTAATGTGGCTTTTGTTACCAAAATAACTTAATGACATTTGAAGGGGTCTTATTTTACATGAATAATTTGTAATAAACCACTCTCGGTTTACAATAAAATGTCACAGTCACATTTTGCAAGAGAACTTATAAGCAAGTTTTCCATTTAATCATAATGTGCATATGTTTGCCGATAACACAGCTATACCCCAGACACCAGATATAGAAGTAAAAATACATGCCATGGAACAACTGATTAATCTGTTCATGTCTCAATACAAAACTTCTTTCTAATAGGAAGCATTAACAAATGTTCACATTAATTCACTGTGTCAAAATTGATTGTAAATTTGTTTTTACAGATTCTCATTTTTAGGATCTGTGAACAGTTAGTATATTTGCTGATTCTTTTCAAAACTGCATGGATCGATCCTGCACAAGATGCAATGCCATTTGTGCTACTTTACTGTGAAAATTATTCACAGAGTTTCCTCGAAATCCACATTATGGCTTTATTGACTTTAACATATGACGGAAGGAAGGCCTCCAAACAGAGACACTACTTTACGGTACCTCCGATTAATGAAATATCTATCATCGGTCAGATCGGGTTAGGCCACTATAACGTGATCCGTGAGCACTGATATTCCCTGAGCGCATCACGTGCTGGCAGTCTACAGGGAGACCATTGCGACATACGTATGCAGGGAAGAACGAAAGATGAGACTAGAGCATGACAGGCATTGTGTAAACATTTGCACAGACTAAATAGCCATGTTGTTAGGAGTGCTGGGCGGTGACATTGTAATGATAATGTGTATACATCTCAATAAACATGGATGTTTCTTCTTTTAGCTTGACAAATTCTGTTATTGGTTGTTGCTTGGCTAATTTTCTAATAATTCTTATTCTTACATATCATATTGCAAAGGGGTACTCATCAGTGACACAGCACTCTAAGTTCTAACCTTAATTCTTATTTTTGTTTGGTGGTTGATTTTCTGAATGATTCTTATTCCTTAACTTTAGTCTGTGAATATATAATTCTATTGTGAACAAGAGCTCAGCAGATATGAAAAGTGCTACTTTGTATATTATATATTTTTAAAAAAACATGGAAATCTCATCTAACCTCTTTAAATTCTTTTTTTGGCTTGGTGGTTGTTTTGTCAGATACTTCTTATTTCTTAACATTATTCTGAGAATGGATAACTTTAACATGAAATTGTAATCATCAGTGACCTTCATATGATACTGGATCTCTGCGTATATATATATATCTCAGGAAACTAGAACATCATCTCTAACTTAGAATTCTAAAATGTGTTCGGTGGTTGTCATATCTTCTTTTATCGGAGACGGAGTGCCAATTAGGCTTCATGTTTTTAAGCGAAAACTGAGAATCATCATCTTTAAATAACTGGATTATTATACAATATTTGACTGTTTACAGACCCCCCCCCCCCCCCCCTGTTGATGTTTGAAGTCATATTCGCATACATTTTCAGAAGCATGGCTATTTAGAGTCTGTATGTGGCTGCTTTTAAAATGGATCATCACATGGCTTTCTTTTCAAATGCAACATAACAAGCCATCTATCATGCAAAAGCTTTCATAAAATGTGTGAATGTAAAAAGACAAGAATTTAAAAAAGGGGGGGGGGGCATAATCAATTACTAGCGTTGGGAATGGACTCTCTCCTTTTTTCCCTGTTCATCTCAAAATCAATCAGTCTAGTGATATATATATACTTCGCAATAATAATCACTTTCTCCCAAGTAAACAGTCAAATTTTGTAATGCTAGCAATCAATCAGCCAGCTACAATCGGCCCATTTCCGAGGCCCAATGTCCGCCTGGTTTTCGCATCACGCTTCCACGTAAATAGAGGAGCGCATGTTTCTACACAGGTAAGTGTGTTTTACGTTGGTCAGTGACCTCCCTCTGCAGTAATGAGGAAGCTGGAAAGACATGGGGGGAAAGAAACCAGGGCTCTTGCTACAAGTAGAAGATGTGAATATTCCCCTCAGACCTCATTTCTAAATTTAAAAATAAATTCTCATTACTTATTCTCAACTGCATGAAGACAGAAAGAGAGAACGACTGAACAATCAAATCCGAACATTACAAAACTAATAAAACAAACAAATATATAATAAAAAAAACATCAAACTTAAGGGGTAAGAGCAAGGGAAGAGGGGAGGATAGAGGACAGATAGGGAGGATAGAGGACAGATAGGAAGGGATGACAGGTAAGGGAGAAAGATAGAATGAAACAAAATAAGAAAAAACAGGCGGGGGAAAAAATGTGGGAGAAAGAAGATGGGCAGAGTCAGAGGAAATATTCTACTAAATATCCACAAGCAAAGAAACTAATGAATGCTAATATGGTGATGGGTGTAAAAGCAGCCTAGACTAGCGTTTTTCGACCTGGGTGCCACAACTTGCACAAGTCATCGTTAAAGGCTTGTTCAAATATGACATGGCAAAAGCACAGCCTTTTTTTAATGATGATGTAGAGTGTACCACGCTTCACATTTCCCTATCATTATAACACAGAGCTTAACTCTTTTGTTGCGCACAGGTGCCATTCATCTCACAAGTTTTGAGGCAGTTTACCATGCCACATCTGAAGAAGCCAGTTTCCCTTATGAAAATGTGCCCATATGCCTATGTCTACATTTGTTAACTTGTAACTTGTGAAGTGCCAGAGTGATGCAAAACAAATTATTTCTTGAAAGGGCAGCATGACTTTAAAATGGCACACTTGCCTAGACTAATATACTCTAAAGGATATACTTTATTTTGACGAACTATATCAAGGCGATAATGATATTTCCTTGCGAAAACAGCATAGTATACTCTGCAGGAGTTATAATGAAAAACAACCGCTGTCTCAAATCAACAGAGAAAACAACTCCAACCAGCCAAATTGCCACTAAAGAAGGAAATCACAACAACAAAACATGAAGGGCACCAGGAAATAGCAGCGATATTGACATATATACGATGAGTAATCCGAGATTCTGAGCTTATCATTTCTTTCCTCTATCATTCCACTTCATTCCAAAAGAAGAAAAAAACATCTTGTAAGAGCTACTGCTAGAGGAATCATTTCATGCTGACATTTTCAGTAAAAAGGGCAAAATGTCAGGATTGATGAGTCTCCATTGCTAGTGAGAATTGTGACTCTGCATCTAAATGATTGCTAAACCTGACCACCAAAACAAATCTGAAAAAGTGGAGCTATTGGAATATATTCCAGTCAATTCTTGGACTTCTTTTTCTCCATTCGGTATCTTGCACAGCATTTCCCTTCATCATTTCTAAATCACAGTCTATTTGATGTGCTTTCTAAAAGGTGTTTGATCTGCTGTTGTAGAAACTTTGATTATACAAGGTTTTGATGTGCACACATACAGTTGCACATGTAACAATAATTTGAAGTGGTGAAACAAATTTGAAATATTTAACACATGCATTAATCACAATGCATAAATCACACAAACTATTACAATCATATGGTGAAATAGACAAAACATTGTAAATAAATTATTCAGAGACTAATATCATCCACTGGTATAAGTTCTGTACAATGAAAATGAGTTATATTCATTATTTGCCACTGTATACACTACTTAAAGATTATTCATATTGTATATCTTTACCTGAAACTGTTAAAAACAACACTCGTCTGCTTTCACACCTGGATGTGTATATATAACTAAACTATTTGTTTGCATTCATACCGTCTTACCAGTCTCTACTGGTGTTGTTTTGATATGGTTTCAGGATGTCCTGTTTGCATTACGTTTCTAAAGCTACAACAATAAAAATATCCTCCTACGCAAAGTGCCCTACTTACTATCATGTTTCCTATCAGAGTTCCTATAAAATATTTGTAATTTCTTTTCCCTGTTGTGAATTGAGGATCTCCTTTTCTACATCCATTCGGCATATGCATGTGCTTTTTTAATATCAGGACAGACAATTTTCAGTAATGATTTAAATACCCTTTTTAGCATAAATTTTTCACTCTGTATCTGTTTAGGTAGAACATCTTTGGAATGATTAAATACAGTACATCACATGTAATTGAAATTAAACCTGTTTGATAAATTTCATTTTGTATTTCACACGTCAAATTTTTGTCTTCTGGCAAGGCATTTTATTTACACTGCCTCTCGCTATCCAGGTGTATAAGAGGGTACACAAGAGAATGTCAGTGTTGTTATGAATGGGTAGGCATATATCATAGCCTGGCTGGCAGAAGGGCGTTAGCTCGAATTTCAGGTAAAAAATGAAGCGTCAAGTAAAAGGGCGTTAGCACTAAATCTACCTCAAACTTTTATAAAACTGACTTATTTCCGAGAAAAAAATTGTGGCCATGTTTTACTAAAACTTTTCTATTAGTCTTTTAAAGGGAGGCTTTACTACTTCAGCAAGAAGGGATTAGACCACCCAGTAAGCCATCGAGGTCACTGTGACAGGTGGCTATCTCGTTAACTCAGCTCTCATTTAACATAAGAAAAAGAGGATCATGGGGGACCAACAGGCACCGATTTGGGAAGTTTTCTATATAGAGGGAGCAAGTAACTACAAGTAGGACAGTGTGCCTTTAAATTTTAAACCAATTTTCGGGACGGAAAGCAGATAAAATATAAAACAAATCTTTAAAAGCGAATAATTCAAAAAGAAGTTTTCGAGTCGCCTGCGCGCTAACGCACTTCTGCCAGCCGACCGACGATATATATACATCTTTTTATAAATGTAATGCTTCTTGGGAGAAATTTCAATAGTTTAAACATATTTGTGGCTTACACCCAGTACCTGGTACCTGGTGGTAGAGTCACTGCCCGGCAAGCAGTAGATGGCAGGTTCAAATCCCACTCGTTCCAAGATTTTTTCTGACTTATTTTTCAATTACAGATCGATCAATCAATCTTATTTACTGGGTGTAAGCCACAAATATGTTTAAACGATATATACATCTGTGAAAAGGTGACAGCTTCAATCAAGAAGATATCCGGCTACATGCATGTACCTCCTTGCTTCAATGCACCTCAGTGGAGTAGATAGTCTGCACGCACGGCAAGTGAGACAAAATGTACCTAAATTCATGAAAGGGGTAACGTGTATTGACAGTGCTTTCATCAGTAACTTGTAAGTGGTAAAGTGCTACAAAAAACAGCTCTTTTGTTATTTGACATGCATTACCAATTTGTCCAATTTGATCCAATGATATCATACGTTTCATTTTTCATCAGAGTGAATAGTAACTTTAAGAAGATGCACACAACTGACCAGCAGCAGAGCAGGGAGAGTAAGACAGACCTTGGCATACCTACCTACCTCACCCCGGGATATATATAATTTGGTCACTCAATGCAGTTTACACTTCAGTTGGAATAATTGTCCTTCATTCAAACGACTTCAACCTCTCCTGAGAGAGAGCAGGAGTAATATTTCTGATACATTGAATTAGTGTTCCCATTCCCCAGATAGTTATCAAGATTTTATTTAATTTCAATATCACTACCACTAGCGCTTGCTCTCTCTGTCTCTCTCTCTCTCTTTCTCTTAGAACTGTCTTCAGTTTCACTATGGAATAAAATAAAAGATGTAATAGTATCCACAAATATTGAGAACACTTTCCCCTGAGATGAGAAAACCCTATCAAATGATTTAGTTAACTGACTGATACCCATTATTATCTTGAGGCAAAAATGTAAAAATAGCAAGATGCACTACTCCTATATCAGCATTGGGATACAACTCAATATGAAGTTGATTCGCTGTCCTTAATTGTGTTATTGCACAATCATTGTAGTCATTTGTTTAACTTGTATTATTGAAGAAAAAAAATTAAAAATTACATTTGTACATCAATATGTTTTTTAAACGATGTATACAATGAAAAAAATGGGATTAAGATATGGATCTAGATGAGCATATCTTACCTTTAATACAGAAACCTTATAGCTACACTTAATAACTTATTTTTTCTTTTCTCAGTTTCTTGGGTGAAGGCCTATAATCTCTATTTTTATTTGTCCATCTCTCACCCTCTCCTTTACTCTCTCCTTTTCTCATTTACACTTTTCTTTCTCATTCTCTCTCTCATCACTCTCTCTTTCCTCTCCTTCACTCTCTCTTTCTCTCCTTCACTCTCTCATTCTCTTGTTTACAGCTGTGATTGGGATCAAGAACAGAAGTAGATCAAGCGTACACATGTGCATTAATTGATCCAGTTTATGCTGGACTTGGAAATGGACACAGAAGAACTGTGTCAATAGCCCGATCATATCTAGGACACTCCAAGTACAAACTGTAACATGTCCAAGAATCTTTACTAGCTTTCGTTCCATCTAGCATTTTTTTCTCTTTATAATTGATCTCTCCCTTTCTCCCTATTCCACTTTTTACTCTCCCTAATTCTGTTTTCCGCTCACCATCTCTCTCTCTCTCTCTCTCTGATGTAAAGTAATTATGTAAAAATGTACTTATTCTTTATTTTAAACGTTATAGTAATGTCCATGAAATATCAGTAAATATCAATTCCTAGCATCAAATTTTGTTTAATTTGCATACCGGTACTCATATCAAAGTGGCATAAAAGGTGTGAAATAGTAGAAGAACTGAGAGCACAAAAACATATAAGACTGAAAAAGTAAAAAAACAAAACAATCTAAATCATTTTATTGTCAGAATACTAATATCAAAAGTGAGTTTTCTGCTGAAAGCTACATGGAAGAGGTCATTATGAACTCAAATACTCTTATATAGAGAGTCAATACCCACACTGGCTTTTAGGAGGTGAACTAAGGAAATACACTTAAAGAAAGAGAGGAAAATAGTTGCAGCTACCAAAAGCTAGAAGGGGGTTAATCCATGTACTAATACATGGGGTTAGTGCCTTTCTGGCTCTCAACAGATGCAATGAAAGACAGAAAGGAAATTATCTGAAGTTTTGTTGGGTTGCAGCCGGTGCCTGCCCACCATCCATCGGAGGGAGGGAGGGAGCATTCCCGCCGAGGTTTGGCGTTGCTAAAACAAATATCAGCCATGCATAGCTGACATGAACACTACTGGCCCCTGTATAAACAAGCGCAACTCCATGGCACCAGACTACTGGGGGCTGGTACATCGCGCCATCAACAACGATGCCCGTGAATAAAGGTTCTTACAGGGAAAGGAGGGAAAAGAGGCTTCTTCTGAGGTCACTTAGAGGGGAAGGACAAGGACAGAGCTCACAGCCTCAGGCAAATTTTTCTTGCTGGTATTATTAAAGATGATTATATTTTGTACGAATATAGGCCTACTTGAGAAGTTAAAGGTAATAAGTTTTGGGAAATTTTGAAAATTGGGTGGATAGTGATTCTTTACCATTTTTATATATTTGGATGCCCCTGGGGATGTATTATAAGCACTAGAAAATTTAGCCCATAAAACATTTCTGCTTTTGAGAAAAAACAAATATAAAAATTTACCGGTGCTCCCGGTAAATTTTGAAATATTTCAATTAGCGCCTACGGCCATACAAAGGCAGCTGCGACCATGAAAATCTCAGAATATGTAGTTGTGATATACCGTGTGAGTCAAAAAAAAGTTTACACCTAGAAAATTGCTAATTATTTAAAAAATCATTGATGAACATTAAATTGTTATATGTTTGATGAAAGAGTGTTTTATCCCAAATCATTTGGTACCATTTTTGTGTGGTATGTGTTCACGCTTGGATGAACAGGTGGCATTGTTTGCGAGAGTGCAGAAATCGACTTGCGCCAAAGTGATGCCTACAGTATGTATTATGTTGGGATTAGCGGAGTGAGAGAATGAATTGAATGTATCAAATGAAATGCATGGCATATGTTTTTTGCAAAGGGAAAAAGTCACACACTACCACACACACGCGCACAAATGTTCGTTGATATTTGATATTCGATACTTGATATGTGTGGCATGATTAATTTTGATAGGGATATTATTTGGATCTGCAAAGACCAAATTAATACCCAAATCCCAATTGTTTTATTCAAACATCACATAGGCAACTTTGGCGCAATTTGATTTTTTCACTCTCGCAAACAATGTCTCCTGTTCATCCAAGCGTGAACACATACCACACAAAAATGGTACCAAATGATTTGAGATAAAACACTCCTTCACAAGACATATAACAATTTAATTTTGATCAATAATTTTTTTAATAATTAGCAATTTTCTAGGTGTTAACTTTTTTTTGACTCACTCTGTATAATTTCCAAACGTAGCTGATTGGTGGATTTTAGTCAAGAAACATTGTTTCATAGCTTATTTCATATTTTGCCCTGGAGAGGGAGCTATACAACATAAAGAGTTTATTATATAAAAGTTCATATTTTTAGACTCGATTTCAACCGCGACAACGATCACTGAATATTGTAGGATCACATTTGCTTATAATATGTTCATTTCAACCAAATTCACGACCCCATACCAAAACTTTGTATTACCTTTAAGGGCAATTTTTGTTTATGATTTTACATTCAATGTTCAGTTTTACTCTTCCTGAACATTAGAAAACAAGTTTTGATGAATGATATTTTTATCAAGCAAATCTCCTAAACTACTCTGGAGACACAGAAATAAAAAAAATTCAAGTGTCAACATCAGCACTGTCTTTACTTGTATTTCAAGTTTACATACCTTTACCCTAGTGAATCTTTTAAATAAACACACTCCAAATTATCCACAACCTACAAAAATGTACACTCATTCTTGATAGTGAGAATGGACTTAAAAAAAACACATTGATAGTCTGCTTTGTAAAAATTTTACCTCTTGAAAATCAAGCATATTGGCAGCATTTGACTATTGAATCGTAAGTAAGAGTGGAAACAGACCTCAATATTATGACAGCATCTTATACTGAGTGGTACAGATGATCCCCCAGGATTAGTGCTCAATAAGCTGCTCTTAAAATGTGTGAATGTTTCACAGCTATCCCCAAGGTTCTTACAGACTGTGTGGTTGAGGGCACATGAGTAGACGCCGCAATTATCTGGAATTCCCCGAAAAATCATCTTATGGAATGAAGTCTCTACATTGGGACCTCAACAAGGGTGTTGATATCGCGATTACCAAGAACTCTTAGAAAGTATCTCATAGCATGAAATCCTCACAAAGACACTTTGACCGTTGAGACTTGAGAGTAGATGCTGCAATTATCAAGTAACAACTCTTTGAATATCATCTTATGGTATAAATTTTTCAAAATAAAATTTTGATTGCTTATTCTTATGAAGGCTTACACTACAATTACTGAAGACTTATGGCATGAAATCTTTACAAAATATTTCTCAGCTATGAAGAGTGGTTGCCGCAATTACCCAGAATTCTTTGAAAAATCAGCTTACAGCATGAAATTTTCATATCGGTATCTTGATTGAATATTGTGTTCTTAAGAACAGATGTGAGAGATTTACCAAAAGACTTCGAAAGTTATTGATATTATCATGAAACATGAAGTTACAAGGCAATCTTTAATATTCTTGTAAAAAATAATTGTTTTGAGATTCTTGCAAGACTTCTTGCAAAATATCTAAACAAACATTTAGCACCACTGTGGATAATCTATTCATGCTACATTAGCATATATAGGTGTACTGCAAATATTTAAAATCCTACTCTTCTTGTTAGAACTATATATAATGAGAGTTCTTCAACATCTTCAGTAGATTACTATCAGATGTAGCAGACCCAATCTGACACATTTAATACAGTCAAATGGAAGAAAATAACAAAAACTGCCTTTCAGTGAAATGTTTTATGGTAAAATCTTTTGCATATGATCATAATGATCATAAAAAGAAAACAAAATTTTGTTTAATCTGCAAAATGTAATTTGACTCTTTTACCATCTTCACAAGATAGCAAATGCTATGAGTTTTATCCTAAATGATTGTCTGTGGAGGGTCAAAAGGGCATTTCAAATAAGCATTAAGTTAAATCTGTCTGGTTGATAACAACATTAGATGTGGATACCAATCATTGCTTTAATCATCTGTCTACCATAAACATACTTTTAATGTGTATAATGGTGAAGTAGCATGAAAAGAACACTTTTTTCTACATTATTTGTTTACAGTCTTGAAAGTAGCTCATTACATTTTTTATCCCACCATTCCCATAACATTCATAATGGGATCATTATATCCTAACCTTGGTAATCACCTACAAAACTATAAAGAAAATTAATATACATGTATTTGAATGAGTGCGACTAGCTCTATATAACCTTAGACAGAACCGCCAGAGAAAGCACCACACTCTACATGAAGAGCAGGTCGGCCTTGGCACCCTAGGACAGGTGTTCATACATTTCAAACCATTCAAACCATTTCTTCCAAGAAACTCTTGATCTAATACTGCACGATATAAAAGAGTAATCATGTCGTCGCTTGTATCCTTTATGACTCCACTTTGCGAGATGAAAAACACGCAGATGTTTGGAGTTCAGCCCCCTCGTCTTCCGTTCTCCTTCGTCCTCCATCTTTGCAGAGAATGCTTATCCCATATTGAAAAACGATTAAACGGGGATCTAGTCAGCAGCTGCTTCGCTCACCAGTGCCCAGCGAGATGGGGGATGCTCAGCCTTGGCCTGGGCGTTCAGACCCTTTACGCTTTACGATTAACAAAACTTGGTATAGACAACAAAAACTACATCTACAAGAGGTTACCAATGTGAGTATGTTGCGCTGGAATCGCTAGATTAGTAGTCTTGCTCAGCATACCTGAGTGTGTATGATGTAGATATCTTGTACATGAAATGATGCACACAGGGTCTGGAAAAGCAGACTATTGGTAAAGGAGGAGGATGATGAGTAGGGAGGGTACAAGTATTCTGTCTACTCCAGTTTATACATGTATGTTGTAGTAACAGTGTACACAATGAAGTTAGGCTCGACCCAAGGCCTTTTGAAACTATTTTAGGATGAGTGCTTGTTGCTATACTTGTAGAAACTTTGTTCTGCACTCCTCTCTCACTCATCAACCCTCTTTCTCTCTCTCTCTCTCTCTCTCTCTCTCCCTTTCTCTCTCTCCCTCTCTCTCTCTTTCAATCTTTTTCACTCTCTTCTCTTTTATGTTCAATCCTCTTACTATATGATTATCCTCTTATTGCATTTCGTGACATCTTATTTCCAATTGTTAGAGACTTGTATCTAAGTATTAATCAAAATATATTATCATTAAACTAAGTCCTTTTTGGGGTCTTATATAACTAATAAACAGAGACAAATATGCATTGCCTACAATACATTAACATGGAAAGGTTAGGAGTTATAATGTTTGACTTGCTAAAGTTACATACATGTCTCTGTTAATTAAAATAATTATGCTTGTTGGTCTGTTCTTTTCATTTTCATCGCAATCAAGACGTGAAAATAAAATTTTCTTCCCACTCTTCCCCCTAACTTTCTCTCTCCCTCTCAATCTCCTCCCTCCTTTCATTCAATCAATAACCTCTATGATAAGTTCTCCCTCTTCAATGTCTGTCACCTTCTGAGTTTGCAACCATGGTTTCATTTCTACATACCTCCTTCTGTTTTTGTTTTCTTCATATATATCCTTTCTCCCTTCTTTCTTTCCTCCCTTTATCTCTCTCTCTCTCATACTTCTCCCTTCTTTCTGTAATCGATAAAGTTCTCCCTCTTCAGTCTTCACTCACTGTCTATCACCCTCCCTTCGAGTCTGCCACCACGGCTTCACTTCAGCACACCTCCTGTTTTTCTCTCATTTTCATCCTCTGTCCGATCCACTCAGACGGCATAAACCGGGAGTGACACAGCCATGATGGGGTCAAATCGCTTTGACGTCATCCTCTCTTACTCTCAATTTTCTGTGCTGCTTTAAAGCTGCATTCTCCCTTTAATAATGGAGTAATGGGCAATTTCTGTTTTTAACACAGTTAGCATTCCTTCAAAACTTTAGCAAGTGCAATTAAATCTACATGTAGCTATACAAGGAAAATGATTAATGGTGCACAATACGAACTTGATCTGAGGGTGAATAATACTTGTTATTACGCAAGACAAAGAAAGAGTGTGAGAAAGGGCTACAAGAAGAGGGAGAGGAGAGGAAATATCTCACACTTTAGTATCATATTTTTCTATATTTGGCATCTTTCTAAAAAATTGCTGTGAAATTAAAGCATATAATAATGTCCATTTACATACATTCCTTACACTAACCAAACCTTCACCACATAGAAAAAGTACATTCTTTGAATGTTTACAGTTGGAGGAGGCATTCAACTATTCAGGATTTGATGTACCTTCAATTCAAGATATATTATTGTATATATTCAAAAGCCAAGGCTGGTACACACAAACTATGGAGAAGAGCTTTAACATCTCTCTCCTCCAGTTTGAAAGGAAGACCATATTTTCAATTAATTGAAATTGTGAGAAAGCGCAGGAATGAAACCGAAGCTTGCACCCCGCGATTGAGGGCCTGCAATGCGGCCCGGGAAACACAAGGAGGCAAGAGGGGTGACGTTTCACGCCCCTTGAGAAGAGAGATTAACGGCACGTTGTGTCCTTAAAGAGTAAATCTACCCCTGCCTTCATCCATTAGAGGTAACTAAGGACACCCTATAGGACACCCTCTAAGATCCATTATACATGAGCAATATTGAAAGGGGACTGATAACCATACAATGTTTTGCTCTGAAATGTTTTGGGTTCCATACTGGTATACTGCTTCAAAATTCCTCCTCTAATGAGAAAGCTCACATTGGGTTCCATGTAAACAATTTAGATGTTATCTTTAACTGTCCTTATACTCGTTAGCAGTTTGAATAAAAACAGAATAAATATAAGTTCTTTTTTTAAACTTTAATGTGACACCTAAGTTCAATTTTAAGTGATTTATTTTGACATAACAAAAATCTTTTTTTTTTTTGGGGGGGGGGGACTTTATAAATCGTATAGGGGGGGGGGACACATGGACATGAACATATACAATTCAGCTTGTAATAGGCCTACATTTCAAACCATTTTGGAGAGCTAAACAGACACTGCATATACATATACCTTTATGCAGTAGAAAATAACACAATGTTATATTATCATTCCTTTTTCTGTATGGTATGAAAAACTGTAAGCTACTTCTGCCAAATAAGGCAAGGTTTTCCGACAAAAACATTAAATGAAATCACAAGACATAGCGAATCCACCTGGTGCTGATTACTTTTTACAAGGTCTTTTCCTTAAAAACTCTCATCTCTAATCTCACAAGGTCCCCCTCTCCATCTCCATCCAGCACCCTCCCATCAGAAGAGGCCTCCTCATCTGGAGCATTCACACCAGAGGAATTTAGCACAATTTAAAAATAAGGTAACACTAGTTAGGTTCACACAAGGTTCTATAAAATTTGAGGAAGGGTTACTAGGGAACATGCTCAAAGTATACATTTAGTGATAGCTTGTTATGGGCACTGCTTGAGAGTACAAATCAACAGCTGGCACCAGCCATATCAGTCCATCGCATTCACAATAAGCACCACCTCATTAGATTAGTTTAGTTTGATGTGATGTTCACACAGGTAATGGATCCCAAGTCTTAAAAGTTTTAATTGAAAATATTGCTTCAACCTGTTATATATTTCGTTATTCATATCCAAATGTAACATTCTGACAAGAAAATAATAATTACGTCGCATATATGAAGTTTTTCATACAGCCAGAGTCTGAGGAGATGTTTACACGAAGCACATTGCAATACAAATAAAATTGTTTATAAAGTGTGAATGGGGTTTGGAAGAGGGAAGAAGAATCATGGAGGACGTACAGGCCATCCTGGAGGTCTGATACACTGCATCAAGTCTGCTCTGCTCTGCTCTGCTCTACATGGAGGGAGGGAGGGAGGGAGCAATGATGCCGCCAGCGCTAATAACCATGATGGCCTATTATGCATGCAACAGCTGTGCTCTTTCAAAACCCTAGGATGGGTTACCTTCTTAATCAAACCTTTCTATCATTTTATCAAAATCTTGACAAATCAAACTATTGCCTGGCAAGTGGAGTATATGTATGTGTTGAGATTAAAATATAATCTATATTTATATACCGGTACATATGATTGCAATCATACATATTTTGAAATTGATTTTGAAATGCCAAGATTATTGCATCAGAATTTACCACTTTGAACTTGTTGTATTTTTAAGCCAAATTCACATGGACCTTGATGATGTGTTGCCAGAACACAAGTACATATGTGTAGTATATTATGAGGCAGTATTAATCTACGGGCGGGGTATTGGTATGTCACTTTCCTTCAATATGGTGGATTAAACAAGACAGCCCATGTTGAGCATTCAAGCAATTAGTTTAAACAGCAGAACATGTACATATTTAGAATTTAATAGAACAGAGAATTAATCTACTTTTTAATTTAACCGTCTTTCATTTGCTTGAAAGTATAGAGCAACAATATATTATCTCATGACACTTTCAAATAGAAAATGCTTTACTGTTGTTACAAGTTCTCTTCACACGACTCCAAAATCATTTAAGAAAAGTCATATTGCTATTCATATTCATATTCAGAAAAATCATATTCTTGAAAAGTTTGCAAACAGTCACAGTATGAGCAGAGTATAATTCATTTCCATGCAGTTTGCAAAAAATTGACATTAACTTCCAGCCAGCAGGCTCAATCATTAAAATCCAAATGTATTCACAGAGGTACAGAGAGGAGGGGGGGGGGGGTGGGTGGGGGGGGGGGGGCCAAAGCCAAATGGAGCATGGAAAAGAAAGAACTTGGCAGAAAGGAGAGAAAACCCTAAACAGAGAAATCAAGACATTGAAGAGAGTGACTGAGATTTTGTTTTTAAATGACAAAAAGTGAAAGAGAGGGAGGAGATAGAAAGTAATTGAAAGCAAGAGAAAAGGAGGAGTAGGAGAGAGAGAGAGAGAGAGAGAGAGAGAGAAGGGAGATTTACAGAGACGCAGAGATGGGAAATGGGAGATAAAGCAAGGGATTGGAGAAAGAAAGAAAGATACAGAGAGAAATAAATAATGAACACATTAATAAGTGGAGAGAAGAGAAAAGTGAGCCGTAGTGATAGTGATATGTTAAAGGATGAGAAAGAGAGAAAGAAAGAGAGAGTGAAAGAATGATGAACATAGGCGAAAATCAGTGAGTGTCCATAAGTGGCTCTTGAGCCATTCTTTTTCAATCCATTTGTAGCCTCATTATGAATTGCATATCCAGGCTAGATAAAAGCTAAAGAGTCACTCCGAAAGCAATTTCATGCAAGGATTCTCATTTAATGGTTATCATCCATCACAAAATGTGCTCCAATTTACACAGTGCAAATTGAGAGGAGATGAAGAAGTAGAGGAAGGATTGTGTAAGCATCTATAGGGGTTCAACACCATCGTTGTATTGGATGTTAAAGAAAATCCTGAATTTTGATAATGCTTGAAATAGAATTCTACAGAATCCAGCATAGTTTTAACACCAATTATTTGAAAGTATAGATAAATAAATAAACAAATTAATCAAAAAATAAATAGATAAACAAATAAACAAATAAATATATAAATAAACAAATACATAAGTAAATACCTTGAGTAAAAAAAAAAGAGAAGAGTATTCGCGGGGCAAAAAATGGCATCTAACAACATTCCCCCCTTTCGAATAAGAAAATTGGGGAGAAAATTGGGACAAAAAATAGGGCAAAATAGGGAAGAATAGAGAAAATAAGGGGGAAATCTGGAAACTCAGGATAAAATAGGGAAGAAAAAAAAAGATCGGGAAACTGATTTAAATCGGGTTTTTATCAGGCCTGAAATAAATACCATAAATAAATAGCATCTGCCAAATGATTCTAAAGGAAAGTTTGTGGAATATTTTCAAACATGATGATCATATAACAATGGGAGGGCTAATATCATGAATTTGTTTGAGACTTAAATTTAAACAAAATTCTATCTGCATTCAAACACATGCATGGGAACAGCTGTACATGTAGGTATTACAACATGTACAAATGCGCATAACTTTCTCTGAAATTGCGTTGTATATGTTGGTATGCATTTCATGTTGCATTATCAAGATAAGGTGGGCAATGAACTCGTATTTGCATTTCAATATTTACCAAAGTCGAAAATAGACACCGCACAGAGTCATATTTCCTTATAATGTACACATTAAAACATGACAGAATAGGAAAGGAATCAATGACTTTACAATGTAGCACGTCTTTGTACAGACTTTGTTAACATCCAGTTGCCAAATGCAAAAATGGTTGCACATCTCATTCATGAACTCAGAATTCATGTGATGTACATGTAGACTGATTTTTAAGTTTTAGTTACTTTCTCAAACAATGTAAATCTTACACCAAAAAGTGAAACATACATGTATTAGCATCATAAAGCATAGCCAACTATATTTTATAAAAACATGTCTCCTAAAACAGATGAGATTTAAATTTAGAAGGAGAATGTAGCCCTTTCATGTCAATAACCTGAAGGGGGGAGGGGGTGGTTCTGGTAATGTTTGATAAAACATGGGGCACAAATTCTGCACTGCTGTACACAAAATCGAATTCCGAATGCACACCACATCCCTCTTACTACCGTCACGCACTGTGTGTGCCGGATGAAAGAGAAACGGTCACATGCGATTCCTTGTTTAGCATGCCAGCCTGCAAACACCTAGCGTGCATCCAAAAATCAAGAAAATAGCCTTGAAGTGTGCAACCCAAGATACCATCGCCTCCTAGAATGTCCCGTCGTCAGATCGACATCGGACCTCGGTAAGCGGCTCTTAATTCAAACATCAACAGCTTGAATACGTAAGCCGATGAAAAACCTCCCGATATCCTACTTATTCTCTCTCACTTGCCCCTCTCTTTCTCTTACTCTTTGTTTCTCTTCCTCTCCTTTTCTCTCACTACAAAACATGTACCTGCATATCTCAAATTAAATAATTCCTCATGTCCTACCGATTCTCTGTCTTACCTCTCCATCTCTCTCTCCGTCTCTCTCTCTCTCCATCTCTCTCTTATTCTCTTGTGTACCTTTCATATTGTTCTTTCAATTCCCCAATTCTATATTTCAATCCTATATTTCTGTATGTTTTTTATAGGAAGGGGGGGGGAGGAGTGTCATCATCAAAGCCACATATTACCATCATAAACATCAATATTATCTTCATATCATCCAAATCATCATTTTCACATGGAGATTTTTTTTTTTTTTAAATCTCTTTAAATACAATTACTGAAAAATGTGATGCATCATTCATTTACAAGGAAAATATCTAGTTTAGCTAAATCATAGTTCTGAAAATTCAAATAATGACTGATTAGCCAAATTTTCTTATGAATATACATGAAAAACTTATGCATAATTTAGCTTGCAATATCTCAGATAGTTTATATTATTGGTAAAACTAAATGCAGAAATGAATGATCATGATGGTCATTATTGTCAATAAGGCATCTTCTATGTCATCACATTGCAAAAGTTCAAAATCATGAAAATATTATTGTGAGAGCTTATAAAACTGTTGCTGTTACAGGAGTTTGCATGTACATCTACTTTCACCAATGATTATTAGAAACGCATCAGCAAATTATCTCCGCACAATAATGATGCTTCCAGCTCTTTTCATCTGTATGCTATTACTCATCACCATTGCTATACTATCAACATAGATCTACGTGTAGATAAGAATCAATTTACAACATCAAGATGATTTCTTCTTTTAAGATAATGTACTACAATATAAAATCAACACCCAAAAAAATGTACAATGAAAGAAAACATTAAGGCATGAAAAGTTCTCAGAAGATTATAGAACATTTCAAATTTATGCAAGAAATAACCAAAAACAAAAGTCCTCCAGAACATAGATTGTTGTGAATGAATATTGAACTTGATGTTTCTTCATATGATCAAATTTATTTTCAACCCTACATTTGTAGCCTTACAATATGTATAAACACTTTTGACCTCCGTGTAACCCATGCAGAATACAACTACTACTGCTACTTCTATTGAGAATTACATTTAGAGAGCAATTGAGTAGCACCACGTTGCAAGCAATTCATTCTGCCATGCCTTTAACCCTGACATGTATCCTAACTTTGACATTTACAAGTGGAGAGAGAGAGAGAATAAAAAGATGGACGAAGAGGATTACGGAAAGAAATGAGTTTGTTTGTCTAAGATGCTTGGCGGATGAGTCATACCGATTCACGCTATGAATAAATGTTTTGCTGCGATAAACGTGCTTGGGCGACATGGAGCGCTGGCTATAGCTTCGCAATACTCCATGCTCGGTCTCGATTAGTAACTCAATGGGCCCATTCCTTATTACTTTGAACTTTAGTGACCCTTCTGAGTACATTCTCTGGCTCATTCTGTGCTATTTTAGATATTCTCCACATTGCATTCTTCATGTGTAGTTTAATGGATGTATTTAACATGTATTTTAATTTTCAGACTTTTGACAGAACTCTTAGACTTGTATCTATATCTTACATACATATTTAGTTTGTTTGGTACATGTATTCTTAACCCTTCTTATCCATCTCACTTTCCTTCTGTCTCTTTCTCTATTATATTTTCAGTTTAAAGGTAAAGACCAGTATTGGTAACGCCCCAATTTCAAAAAATGAAATGGAAGCTCTCATTACCAATCATGTGAAAGAATATGTTTTGACTAATACATGATGATACAAAATTTGCCGGGAAACCGCCTACTAATTCATATATTTGGTAAACTTATTTCTCTCATGGTCGTGTGAGAGAGATAGGGTAGTCCCATATACATCTTTCTGTGTATAGTGCTTGTAACTTTACGAAGAATGGGCCAAATTTCTTATCATTTTGATGATTCCAGAACCTTGCAGATGCTAGATGCTAGATGATCAACCTTTTCTGATCGATTCCACAACGTTTCTTTCACAATGCAATCGCATGACCATTACTGGTCTTTACCTTTAAGGATTATCACATTTTTATTGAAAACCCAGTCCTATTCAAACTGATAGTATTCATGTTATTTTTAGAACTATTCCACAATCCATTTATCAATAATTAGATAATAAAATAAATCTGCACAAAATTCCAAAAAGGTAACATACAAGGCATTTTTGCTGCAATGAGCATAGCAATGTCTTTAATGTTATCCCACAGGCGCTATACAATCCTCATCCTGAGCTTACTCAAATTGGATTTGCACAAAGTGTTTATTTCCTGCACCAGCTATAAGGGTTCTTTTCATTCAAGATCACCATCAGCTTAGTTGGAGAGGGACTCAAGTTTTCTCTTCTTAAAGATGAATCACTATTTTCCATTTCATAATAAAATGGGAAACTATAAGAGTAAAGTGTATGCCTGTATCAATTTACATTATAATGAACAATCTAAAAGAGTTACTTGACTATTTCTTGCTCCAATATAATTTGAAAGGAAAGTTCTTCCCATGGAAATATGTTGTTGACAAATCGGTTCAAAAAGTGATAGGAAGCAAGATTCAGACTGTCACTTCACCATTTGATGATTACTACTTCAGCACAACTCTATCATTCTGATTCAAAGGAATGTTAATGTTCTGCTTTCTAAAATCAATCAAAGTTTCCTTCACAAAACATTATATATTATTTCATGGATGCTGTAGGGAATTTTATAAGTATTAACCATTAAACTAATTAATAAACAAATCAAATACACAACAATGTCGCCATGTAAAACAGTACTTTCAAAATTAAGGTCATAGCACGGTGTTCAAAAATACTTACAAACTACCAATAGCGCCTTTAAAGTTGCACAGAGACATGAATGTAACACCGTACAAGCTACAATTTCTGACCTGGGGTGCGAATCGAACCACAGGTGCTGGTATTGTAGCGTTACTCTAACTTAATTTCCGTGGCCCGTTTCAATGCAAATATTTGAGAACAGCTTGATTCGACTCATATGCAGCTCCAGTCCCCTTCGCTGTTGATTAATGTGGTGTTCTGATTCTAGTACCACAAATTACTTCATGCATAATATGTTTTGTTTTATCCTCTCTCCTTGATCCCCCTCCCTTTCTGTCTGTCTGTCTCTCTGTCTCTCTCTCTATCTCTCTCTCTCTCTCTCTCTCTCTCTCACTCTCTCAATCTCTCTCTCTCCACATTCATGGTTCTCTCATCCATGATGAAGCATGCTTTTATCCTAATGCAGTTTCTGTAGAAATATTCAATCTTCTTTAAACCACCTCTTCTTTAAAAAAAAAGGGGGGGCCTGTAGAAACCAATGCTTTATCATTCTCTACATATAGGTACTTGCATTTAACCCACCACTGTTTAAAGATCATCCTTTAAAAAATGTGTATTAGATGAAACAGTGTGAATGAAAATTACAAAAAGTCAACAATAAATAGTGATCATAAATTTCCCTCTGATTTGCCAATGTAGATACTTTAATGATTATTTCAAAATTATTTCAAAATTATTCATGAACAGCAAAATGTGCTGCAATGGAAATGGGCTCAAATTTTCCATCGATTTGTGCACTTTCTGCTCAGATGTACTCTTAGAGCATTCTGTTTCAAAAAATAAAAATAGAACGTCAAAAAAGGTGACACAAAACTGCTTTAGGTTAAAGTAAGGGAAGAGTGTTGAACAACATTAATTATCTGAACTACACTGTAGGAGACTTACAGAATGTAATGTTAGCTCTATTTGCTGCAGGAATTGTAAAAATAACAAAAATGCACACACCACAGGGGGAGAACAGTTTGTACACCTTACACCCTTTTTACCAAACATTTAATTCAAATAAATTGGAAATCAGCTACCCATCCATAATATTTTCAAACTTCCTAACCCACTTTCAGGCTTGTATGTATTTGACTGAACTGCTTACCAAACACATACCTAACAAAAACCTCAGGTCTTTAATTTAATACTACCCCTCAAATAAATACAAAGTTCTATGGGTTCTATCTTTTCAGGTTGCATCAGCAAGGCTTTGGAATAAATTGCCAGAATTTATCAAAAATTGCTATGCTGTTGAAAGCTTCAAAACATGTCTTAAAACGTTTCTTTTTAGAAACGATCTCCAATGTTGACTGATGACTTAAGAAAGTATGCCGAGCATATCTCACTCTTCTCTTGACTTATTCTTTCCTTCTCTCCATTACAGCGCATATAGACATATTTGCGATATACGCTTTATAAGTATGGCATATTATCATTACTATCTACAATGTGTAATAATATCTCCTTCTTGAAGAACAGCAACATTCCTCTCATCAAAATTGGTTTGAGGTGTTCATGAGCATACATGTACAGGTGTATGTGCAAGGCAAAAGTAAGTGTCAGGGATCTATTACATTTGATTTATTCATAATTACTTTTAATTACTTTTGAACCGATGAGTAATGATTGTGTGAATGCAATCCTCTAGCAGCACTGTCATATGCATACAATCTAAAGCACTTGAATCTACATTACAATAAATGTGCCCCAACACTTCCAATGAGAGAAAGAAGGAAAAAAAGTCTCCTCAGATTGAATCTGAAATCATATTCCAAAAAGAAGACAAAATATAATGAAAGATTCTTGATGGGGTCACATGGATGGAGATTGCGACCGCTGGCGAGGTGGCGGCTTGATTATGATGAATGACAAGTCGGTGACGTAAATACTCGGTTTCAACGCTTCTATTTTGTCGTCTAAGCCTGCAGAGGAGAAGCTGAATCGCATTGCGGCTTAGGCATTGATGAAATGAAAGAACTCCCTCGTGCAACATCTTGGTGTAGAGAGCCTCTCTCCTCGGATTTCAGCCCAGTTTTTTTTTCTTCTCTTGCGTATTATTGTGGTTTTCGTCCATAATTCATCACATTTCATCAACAGATTGAATTATTTGACACCTTGACACTGTATTCCGCTGAATGAAGTGCCGCGATTGCTAGACTGTAGAGGAATGATGCATGAATGAATCTGAATATCAATCTGTGCATCCTGAGGCAAAAGAAATTTTAATATGAATGTGTGATCTGGAACAAATAATAATTTAATCACAATAAAACCCTGCAATGTTTATGTTGAAAGCCAGAAGGGTGTTAACTCCCATACTTTACACAGACATAATATCCTTCTGGTATCTGCAGGAATCACTTGTCAAGCATAGAAGGGAACAGTGATCATTTTAGACTGACCTGGGAATGAAACATACATGTATGTATATCTACTGTATGTCATAATTCCGTTTTTACATTTCATCACGCTACAACACAACCAGCCGATACATGTATGACCTTACATTCACACAATATAGATCTCTACGAGTGAAACAGCGTCTTATGATAACCACCATAATACTAGAAGAAAGAAATTCAACCCAAATTCCTTACAGACAACGACGCGATAAATTGGCAACGGAGGGCCCTGCTGGGCAAATTAGCGGTGATTCAACCCTTGCCAATGCACCAGTCAGCGGGACCATCCCCCGTCGCCAGTGATTAGAGCAAGAGAATGCCGAGGAGTGCGTACATGCAGAATGAATGGTCGACTAGGCTTGCTTTAATTGGATGGGCAATCATAACATTGGTGGGCCCCATCATCAAGAATCTAGAAAAGCGTTGGCATGCAGGGGACGACGACAAAGACGTCCCAGCCTGTCATTGCGGGGACGGTCGAGAATGAGGAGGGGAGAGAGGAGAGAGGGGATGGGGAACAGTGAAGGAGAAGAGTTTGAAAGGCCAAGGAGGGGAGTGAGGGGGAGAGAGGGAGAGGGGGAGGTGAGAGAGAAGGAGTAAGTGGAGAGGGGGAAGACAGAAGGAGTGGGAGCAAGAGGAAAGAACGGGGGGGGGGACAGAGTAAGAATGAAGGAGAGAGAGAAGGAATGAAGGAGAGAGAGAAGGAATGATGGAAAAAGAGATGCAAATAGAAAGAGCCAGGGGAGAGATGGAGAGATGGAGAGATGGAGAGATGGAGAGATTGAGAGTGAGAGTGAGAGAGAGAGAGTGAGAGAGAGAGAGAGAGAGAGAGAGACAAAGGTGAGTGAGGGAGACAGAGAAAAGTAGTCATCAACTGTGATTTGTCTGAAGTTTCAGCATTCACGTTCTACTACCACCTCAGGAGCCCAAATTACATGTAAATTGCATGTACCTATTTGGAAGATAACATTCATTTAAGTGTAAATGTTTTATACTACAGAGACACTTCTGTACATTGTATTTTATTTTCAGTTGGAAGATGCATTATCATAGAGATGAAATACTTAGTGGTGAATATATAACAGACTTCAAACTTCACACAGTGCAAAGCAAAGACAATACAGAGAGAAAGATATAGTCTACAATAAAGAAAAACTGAGGAAAGGGTGTACACAAGCATGCTTATTTCAAATCCGATTTTCATTGCCATTACAACCACTAAGCGTCACAATGGAAATGTATGAAAAATAATTTCCTTATTTTAAGGAGGGGAGACCAGTAAGGTACAGTGAGAGATAAAATATCAATGGAATTCTTACACTTTGAATGTGCATAATTTTTCTTTGTTGGTTCCTTTTCAGATAAAATCAACACCATTACCACATGAATGCATAAACAAAGACAGACAGTAAGCTATAAATATCTGTCTTACACCTTGGTGTGACATAGATAGCATCTGTGCATTCATGCTGGCTAGAAAACCAACTGAATATAGCTACATACTAAAATATGTCACAACTGATTGCAATCAAAGCGGCTAAAATATAACACAACGATTGGAAAGGGGAAAAAAAAGGAAAGCAAGATAGGTGAGTTTGATATTCATGTATAAAACCCTATTTAGAACACTCTCACTTTCATCATCTACATCTCTCTCTCTCTCTCTCATGTTCTGACTGAGCAAGCCGTTTGAATAGAGGACAGCTTAAAAACAAGATCCTCAGGATTAGAATGAAGTCTTCCCCACAATCCACAAGTTTTGCTGGAGTAAATTGATGATTATCGCGATATCCCTTCCCACGATGTCCTCAACCATCACCACGCACTGCTAATATCCACCCCCACCCCCCCCCCCTCTCCCCCTCGAGGCACTCAGCAATGAATAAAATATCTCCAAAATGAGGTAGTAAATACCTGAACTGATCCTTATCGCTGCAATGGAGTACTTTCAAAAGATTACTCGGCATTTGCAATATTTATAACAAGAAGGGTTGTTTTTTTTAGGGCAGAAATAGATAACATATCGTCCTTGTTTTCACGAAGTGACGGTAGTGAGGAAAATCGTAACGCAAAGTGAATGCAATTTTTTTTCACTACCGTCACTTCGTGAAAACAGCGACGATATGTAGGGTGGGTTTTCTGTTAATTTGTCTGTTTAGAGCTAACAGGGCACTAACACATAGTTAATGCCCTTCTGGCTTCAAGCAGATGACTTTGTCATGTGGGTTTGAGAAAGCACCAGTGTGAATTATGATAGAACTACAGGTAATGAAACATGTATGTGTAAAGCAGTACATATTTATATTTAGAACCTGTTGCTAAAGCCCAGGGCAGTACATAATCATTTTCAAAACAGGTTGCTCATATGATAATAGTAGTACTGGTACTTTAAAAACATCTACTGGTATCTTTATTTTACTTCAAAACATCAATTTCATGATCATTCATTTTATTTTAAGTTTACACACTGTGTGCACTATCTCCTCCCCTTTGTAGCTACATGTAGCTACCATATAATAATGATACAATTAATCCTCGTTCACAGAGACTTTTGAACCTAAATGATCACAATTTCTCTTCTGGAGAAGAAGTAGCGAAACACCATTCTACGGGTCAAGGTCAGAGCGAGAGAGATTGATTGTTTGTTTGACGCCAGAAGAAATTAATAATTCAATAAGTTGACATTTTGAATTGGAAATCCGCCATGGATTTTTCAAGGAACAGCTGTTCAAGAGCTGAGCACAGAATGTATACCTACAGAAAGAAGGAAGTATATATGCATGTAGAGTAGAATGATGCAATATGTACTGCACAATTACATACATGTAGACCTGTATCAAATATTGATCACTCTTAAATTATATTGCAATGGCCCATTTATCACACCTGTTTTCAATCTTGAATGCACAAAAATGAATTCAGGGTGATGTTTCTTTTAAATTTGTGTACTTGAGAAAAATAAGCTAAAACCATAATGACATACTCAGATCTGTAAAGTCAATATGAAGAGATGCAATATATCTATGTATACACGCAGTTCTTCAATATCTTCAGTAGATCAAGAAATCCTAATCTGTATAACAATCAATATTTAAATCATTATATATATGTAGATCAAAGTCATAAATGCTTACTCTTGTACCTCACTATATCATAGTTCACTATATCATAATGACATACTCAGATCTGTAAAGTCAATAAAGAGGTGCAATATGTATGTATACACACAGTACTTCAATATCTTCAGTAGATCAACAAATCCTAATTTGTATAAAAATCAATATTTAGATCATAATCATAAATGCTTCCTCTTGGTAATATACTTTAAAATAATTGCTTATATCAGATATTAGACACCAACTCCCCCCCCCCCCCCCTCTACTCGGTATATTAAACTAATTTGCTGGTACCATAATGTACAAGTACATTGTACATACACAAGTCAATATCAAATTGGTCATAAACACAGGGCTGTCTACTTGAGAGGAGCATATACATGTACTCTGCTGCCATCTCATCTTTTAACATGAATACATGTAGTTAGTTTATTTATCATTTATTAAATATGACCTCTGTATACTACTAAAACAAGGTCAATGATGTCAATTTGTAATCATATCAAATTCCATGAACAATGAAATGCATACTGAAGTTTACAGTTTACCACAAGATAAAATTACAAGCGTATTTCTTTTTTCTTTCATATGCCTAGCGACTTGTCAAACTGATAACTCCTTGAGAGCACGCATGAGCAGGGAAAAAAGGTCAGATTCGCTTCAAATTCAAGGTCTCGCTGGAATTCAGGAAATACTTGTGGATTTTTTAGTCAACAAATATGGTTGATTAAATTCACAGTCATGAGAGTCAATGTTGAAGGCGTAGAAGGGATGAAAGATGGAGAGTGGATAGAATAACAAAAAGGTAGAGCAAAGTTGGCAAGATAATAAAGACAAAACTGAAGAAAAGTAGAAGTAAACAGAAAATTAGTAAAGCTGTAAAGGGACAAGAAATGTACAGAGGGAGGTAGAGATAGATAGAGAGGGAAAGAGAGAGGGAAAGAGAGAGAGAGAAAAAAAAGATCAAAACAATGAAAGGACAACAGATACAGAGAATGAGAAGAAGTGAAAGGAATAACAATACAAGAGATAGAAAAAGAGAAAGACATAATGTGAAAGACACAGACCAGTTATAAAGAAACAGATAGAAGAAAGATAAAAAGTTCAATTAAAGTGATGTGGGAAAGTGAGAAATAAAAGGTAGTATGAAAAAGAAGGAGAGATTTTGAGAGAGAGAGAAGTATAAAAGGAATGAGTAAAAGAGATAAATAGAGAATAGAGAACTTGGGAAAGAAACAGATAAATAGATAAACAGAAAGAGAGAGAGAGAGAGAGAGAGAGAGAGAGAGAGGTAGAGCAAGAAAGAAAATGAGGGTGGTAGTAAAGAGGGGAGAGAGCAAGAGAGAGAGAGAGAGAGAGAGAGAGAGATGACAAGAGAGTGAATATCAGGAAGAAGATCCTCAAATCCATTCACACCCTACTGTCAGGTAGCCATCCACAGCCTACATACATATACCCTGACTCATTTCTAGGAATCTCGCCCAGGGTCTCAATACATACCCACCTACACATTGATTGGGCAAGGCAAAAACAATTTGTGTGCTACTCAACTACCCTGCACCCTGCACTTTTGTGATCAGTAAAAAGGGCTTTCCTTTTTAAATCTGCAAAAACACACATTGCGTTGAAAGGTACATCATTGTTACATGTCTTTTTGTTCGCTCCGTTATTTGCCAGGGACTGATTCTTCATTACAATTGACTCAAACTATAGCATTTATTAGACAAAAATGAAACCAAGCTTTTTTTTTTGTAAAAGAAAAACCCAGTTTTTGTAGATGATTTTGTTTAAATTTGAATACTGAATATCTAAAAGAGCACTGAATGAATGCTCATAATTTGATCTTATGCTTCTGGCTGTCCACATTGAGGCTGTATTAAAGGGCTATGTATTGTCAATGGCAATAACAGCTTTCTTGTGGCAGCCCAAAAAATGCCTTTTGCACCATATGCCTTCCTTACTTTTCTGTCTATATTTGTAAAAATGAAGCTTTAAATGGATACTCAAAAATCATGAATGATCTGAATTGAAAGATACCAAATAAGCGCCCCTATAAAGTATGAGATTTTTGTCTAGACATCTACCTTAACGATTAAAACCAGTTCCTTTAGTTTTCTGTCTCCAATCCAATATAACGTTGACTGAGGTTGTTCACTCTCCTTCGTGAAGGCAGCGCATGGGGCCCTCATCCATCCCTCTATAATATCCAATTCCTGCTCAAATAAATGTGAATGTGATACGTGAATCTCCCTGGATACTAATCCAACCAATTCAGCAACTCGTTCTGAGCAAACAGCTAGGAGATGAGGGCTCCGCCCGCATTGGTTCGCTGTCGACCGACTCAGGACGACACCCTCCAACAATGCTGAGCAAATTCTGGAGAATCACCCTCCACTCGAAGACAAACAACAAGCGCTCCATTAAAGATATAGTTTAGTTCTGAGTCGTCAACATAGTGAAAGAAACTGTCGGGAAGCATTTGGGATAGGTTTAATGTATAGTATATAAGAATTGGTGTATATACTGTGATGTTTGGGAATGATCA
Organism: Strongylocentrotus droebachiensis; assembly: GCA_035222895.1. NCBI lineage: Eukaryota > Metazoa > Echinodermata > Echinoidea > Camarodonta > Strongylocentrotidae > Strongylocentrotus > Strongylocentrotus droebachiensis. Next base: position 231,188 of record JAVYIG010000299.1, read on the forward strand.
AGATTAAACAAACTCAGTCTTGCTGAGGATCACTAGCACTGCATATAGAAATTAGCATATTGGAATTAAACATAAATGTAAAGGTCAAATTTTTCAGCTTCTTCTTGTAATGTTTTGAATTTAAAAAAGTCATTTTTGAGAGCAATCCTCTTTTGGAAACATATCTACTATGATATTCTTCCGAACTGACACACGGAATGTGAAAGCTTACGGTTTATTTGTCATCTTGACCAGAACTCTACCTTCTCTTTAAGGTACAGAGGAGGAGACACATCTTCAAGATTTCCTGGAAGGCTGCTGGCCCACGGTTCATAGAACGGCAGACGTCTCCAGAGACAAAAATAAAAATCAATTCTGGAGTGTGCAGAAGATATTCCTCACTTGTCATTTTGGAGTGGAAGGAAAAAAACAAATCTGTGAATTTCAAAGAGATCTATGTGTGAACTGTTTCAGTTGCATCAATTACAGAGATTTTATTACATTTTTTTGTTTTTGTTAAAATAAGTAGCTATAGATGCACTCAATCTTCTGGCAGTGCGACAGAGGCAGTAAACACTTCAAAGAGTGTACAAATAATACAATGAAGATTTTTGTAACTTGATACTACATGTACAAACTGTACATCACCTTTGCAAGTTTAATTGCAGCTCCTTGGTTTAATAGTTCATGTAGGCCTTCAAGTAATACTGTACAATTTCCTGCAAGATTTTGATTTAATTATGATACATACATGTATGCTATAAAGGACTATGTTTTTTTTTCCTGCTATACTTGAAATAATATTAATCACTGCATGAATCTTCATATTACTTCCAACTTCCTTCCTCTCCATCATTTGTCTCTCCTTGATATATTAAAAAATGTATCTTAATATCTTTATCTATCCATCTCCCTCTTTTTCTATACCAATCCCTCCCCCTATATGTAACTCCCCCTCTACATGTATCTGCCCTTCTCTCTCTCCCCCCCCCCCCCACCCCTTAGTTCTCCCTCACTCCCTGTTTGTCTCTTCTCCACCTCGCCCCTGGGCAATGCTCTTGTCAAACAAATGGCACCTTCACTTCATAAGATTATCTTTCAACACCCTGAATGCTAGGTATGACTAACACAGTATCATATCCACATCCAGGAATGGGCCGGGTGTGGGTTACGTACCTACAACTTGGACACACGTGTTAGAATATATACTGTAAAGGTGCATAGATCTACAGATGTAATATTCACTTGCAGATAATCTGACATAATTCAATTGCATTGCCCCCCCCCCCCCCCCCCCAACAAAAAAAGGTTGCAAAACATTTGTCTTGGAACTTTGCTCCCTCTCCTGCAATTTGGAGTAAAACTGCACCTGAAAATGTAAGAACCTTTTTTTTTTTTGGGGGGGGGGGGGGTGTGAGCTGGAAAATATATGAAAAGCTTTGGGGGATTTCTTTTAATAATAATAATAATATTTAATACAAATGGTTGTCAAGAGTATGTATGCTATATTTTTGCTAACCATAACGTCTGTTCAGAGCCAAAAGGGCATCTATAACTCTGTATTAAAAGTACACAAGTTAACACCCTTCTTGAAACGTCTAAACAAAATTTGATTTTCGTAAAGTTGGACATATACTTCATACTGGATGAAAAGCTTCAGGTCTATTTCAAACAATAGTAACCGCCATTAATTAAAGGTCATCCAATTAACATAACACCATTACCGTAATATCAACAGAAAAGCCACCTGTTTGTTTTCAACACATCCAATTCACAGTACGGGTGAGTTTACTCACAAGTTACCAATAGCCTCCATAAGCAGGTGTATCCTCTCCTTTAAAAGCAAGGATACACTGATGCCCTTTCCACAATCCCAGACTCGTTTGAGCGCAGCACTAAAATAATGCACATTAAGCAATCAAATCGCTGTCCATAAATTATCACGTTTGATAGAAGTATTATTTTAAAGAGCTTCCATTCAGAAACCCTGCATCTACATGTATGAGATCTGTAGCAGAGCTGAGCAACCAAATTACTGGAAAACAAATTACATTTGACTGATAACAGGGAGGCATAATGCTAGAGCTGCATATATGTAAACCTAGCATTTGCCAAAAATCTAGCTATTAAATGCGCATAATAGCAGCACTAACAAAAAGTGCATTATTCTGATGCGGGTATATTACTAAAGTCCAATAGTGCTCCTATAATCTGCTCATATTATGCGCTCTTGAGGGTTTGTGAAAGGGGCATTAGTTAAGGATTAAATAGATAGTAATTACTTCACACCTTCACAGCTTCTATCAGGCTATTTCATCAATATTTTCTTGACATAACCTATACTATATACAGACGCTAAAAGGTAGACAAGTACATGTATGCTTCACTACGCCATTAAAGTGTTTCACATCATCAGGACACATCTCATAGAGAATCAAAAACCCAACCAGAAAGAGCTTTTATCCTGTTTAAAGATGACTGCATTCACTTCTTGATGTGCATGTACGTCTAATCACTGTACACCTTTTGACTTCTCCTACGTGGGTATAATACAAGTGTTTCTTACAACAAAGTGCCTTCGGTTACATATTCTAGCTTCAATGATTATCGCAATAAGTCGTACTATTCTTCACTTTTGATCGGTCAGAGATTCTCTTTCAATATATTATGCATTTTCTTTTACAAGTTCGGACATGTGTAAGAAACAAAGTGTGTAATTGAAGTGCCTTCAGATACAAATTTCAATTTATATTGCATATCTTTATGACAATCAATCCATAAAAGTATTCATTTTTAACCTGTTGGAACTCTGAGAGAAGATTTCATGTCCATTTATCATGCATTTTCTAACAGTTTCAGTTTTACAACTTTTAGAAGTTCAAGGCTTCTTCAACACGTAGGCTATATACCTGCTAATCATTCAACACATCCAATGCTTGGTATGAATAACACAGTATCATATGAACACCAATCAAAGATCACTTCTTGATCTACATGTAGTCTCAATACAAACAGGCACAGACACAACAGGTAAATGTAATCCTCGCTTCTCCTGGCTTTCGTTATTTCAATTTACGAAAGAATATTCCTGTGATTTCCCAAGAGGAAAACAAATTCTTGTTCACATCTGTCTCATGAAATATAGGTTACATGTACATAACTGTGTCAGTACTGAGGTCTATCTTGTAGCGTACTACTCATGTACAGGTTGTACGTGACTGCTTAAGGCCCTCTCAAAGTGCTTTATACATATTTATTATTACCCCGGTCATCGGATTCAGGCTCACCCGCACACAATGTATGCACATTCTCCACTCCCTGGGGAGCATTCCAGCCAGGCGTCATTTTTACAAGCGCACACTTGCTCATCTAACCACATTAACTTTCGCATCCTAATTTGTCAATCAAGCAATTGATTAATCAGTCCATTTGTAAATCGATCAGTGTGATTGTATAATAACAATGAAAGGATTGACTTATTTCCCTCTCAATGACCTCGTCTTAGATAAAGTAACAAATGCAGGTGTTGGTTGAAAAATACATTACTGAATTTGATAGTCTACCAGTCATTCTGACAATTTTACAATGTAATTGAGAATGCCATCATAGTGACCTTGTATAAAGTAACAATGTGTATAATGAGTATACTTTTTTTTTAAACACTGTATCAAAAGGTAAAGGTAGATCATAATGCAGAACAAATGTAAAAGAGAAGAAAAAGTAAAAGTATATGTCATAGAGAAGAAGAAAAAATGAAGAGACAGAGGGTGGTGCAGTTGTTCAATGAGAGAGGGGTATTTTTGAAAGAGAGAGGGTTAGGAAATTCTAATACACAGAAAATACAAAGAATGCAAAATTAAAATATAAAAGAAAAACAAAGTGGCTTGGATGAAAGCAGCAGAAAAGATATAGGGGTAGATCGAGAGGGGATCAAATAAATCAAAGAAAACATACAGAAACTGAGACCAGTTTTCCAAATAGATTTTTAAGGATATATGGTAGACATAAATCAAGGGACAATATTTTACCATTAGGTAAATAAAAGATCCTTAAAAGGTTCACTGCAAAACATCCAAGTTCTTCAATTAACCATACTCCATTATTTTTACGAACAGTGCTATACAAATAGTAGCAAATATGCAAAAGGGGGGATAGAGAGCTTGTACCACATAAAAGATACAAGCATGGGAAAACCCCAAAGATTGGAGAGAATGAAAGATAAGAAGTGAGGGACACGATTGAGGTGAGAGAGCAAAACTGGAAACATTGTGATATATACAGGTAGGCATAAACCATAGGAAAGTGATATTTAGAGAGAGTTGAGAGAGAATGTGAGAGACATGGCCAAAAATCTACTCAAATAGATCATACTCACAGCTCACGTAGTTCAGCAGAATCTCAAATTCATTGGGGCTCAGCTTGTCCCATATTGAGAGTGCCATAGCTCGCTCGCTCGTCAACGCTTCGGTCGACTCCAAGACGCCCACGGCAGCTTCTCACAAAAATTCCCAGCGAACCACAGCAATTACGTTATGTTGTAAACGTCCTCGATTCCCGCGACCACTAGGCTACTTGAATGCAATGTTTCCAAGCCATGTGGAGCTAGAAGTTTGTGTATAGATATCTCAAATCTCTCGCGCTTTCCGTTATGATTACGATATCATCACTGCTCCTGCTGGATGCGCTGATGAGGGTTTCACCTTTGATTCCAATGTAATTTCAGAAGTAATTTTCCTGTGACACAGTCCTCTTTCTGCCACTCTGCTGCAACGCCCGGGTGGGGGTAATGCTAATCCTTAATAGAACCTCTTCGGATCACAACGGCGCAGGCATGACACAAGAATTTGGGTCAATCAGATGTCTGGAACTGCATGTCTGTGGTGGAGAAGGAAAGAACAAGAAACAGAGAGAGAGAGAGAGAGAGAAGAACAACATTACTATTAAGGTCACTTTGCTATTCATGGTGTTACACTGTACTTTGAATATGCCAGTACCATAGATAATAAAATGAGCCCATTTTTTTAATGAGTTCCAAAAATGTAAAAGCATGACGATTAACAAGTCAGAAGTAAAATGGCAAAAATGTATTTCCACTTTATATATTAAAAAGACAACCTATGTGTGTTAATTGTCCTGTTAAATTGCAACAATAAATCTGCATACATTTATGATTCTTATCAAGTGACTATCAACACGCATTTAGATTTATTTAATATACATTCATAACGGCAATATATCAGGTAATGTAAACAAGACGATAAATAATGTAAACATCGCAATAAATAATGAACAACCTTTACAAAATTCAGCCATAATACAGTTCTAAATAAGGGTTTGAAACATGCAGCTTTTCCCCAGAAGACATGAACCAGCAATCTATCACACATCACAAACTGCTGTACTTTAGAGTAATATCCATTTAGGCACGCACACAAAACAAATTTCAGAGTCCTTGTCACGAATCTTGTCACTCACCAACAACAATGGCTTTCAAAATGCACTAAACACGCACCCACCCACACACACTTTGTTATGCAGCCTGTTTTAATACTCCCGAAAACATACTCTTAGCATACAAGTGGCCCGCATGGCTAATCTAACGGAGTACAAACCTGCAGAGGGTCATTATTTCCTCATTCCTTGAGTTACACATAATATGCAACTGAGTGGAGTAATTACATTTCTACTTTGAATTAAGGCAGGCGCCTGCTATAACAATCCACCTCTTAGACGGATCGACGAAGGTGGCGGAGGAGTTAGGGAACAGGATGGATAAAGGGAAATATGGCAAGGGTAATGACAATCTAGCACTGGTTCTATATCCGTCAAAAGTTCATTAAGATCTTATTAATTATCCATGCTATCCTATGAACTCGTCTTAATGAGTTCGTTTGGGCAAACCAACATACACAGATGGTGTTAATCATAGCTAAAATGTATAAAAAGTAATTAGCTCGGCACATTTTTTTCTTCTTTTTACTCCATGCTATCTGCTCATTCACAATGCTAGCTCAAGACCGCTTTCGGCATTTTGAAGATTAGATTACGGATGAACTGCTCATACCTTTACAGCAATGAAACATTCATGATAAAGGAAAGGAAAGTTGTGCTAATTGACATTTTAAATATTCATTGGTCATGCTAGAATAATCTATTCTCCATTCACCTGAGAGCTCACAATCCGGTTACGGGTTATGAAACAATGCTTTAATATTATATTCCAAATAACTTTTTGTTCTTTTTGTAGTCATATCACCAAGAGTTATCTAGACACACCTCTTGTCAACAACAGCAACAAAATAACATGCTAAAAATCATCTTCTTGATATAGTGAACTGCAAAATGATGACGTCATTCTGACGATCTGCGCATATGTCGCGTTGTCTACCCTGTCCACTACCAGAATCTAGAACATTTTTAACAGTCACCTTAATCAAGAACACTGTTTTCTAGTTATGAGCTCATTCAAAGTGCCGCGCGTGAGGGGAATATGCATATGCATGACTTATATGTCACATGTCAACGTCATCATGCAGTGCTGTAAGCAGTTGTTGACTGAATCAAAAATGGTTTCAAAGAAAATCTTTTCAATGTATGACCTCAAGTGAACTAAATTTGATTACCGGTAGAGTTAATTTTCTATGATTGGAAAGATTACTACTAATCAACATGTCTAAATTGGTTATTATTTTATTGCTGCATTCTTAATCGATTATGATAGTTTACAGAGAACTGTTTTGCTAGAAGTGATCCTATGATAACACTGAATTTGTTTAATTATATCTTGATGAACCGATACTTTTGTAAGATATATAATAAATTAATACTTGATTATCTACTTTCGATAAACAAACAGCTTATGGTATAACTTATTTTAGATTAGTTGGTCTTCATGTTGGTAATCGTAGTTCAAGATGAAACTTAATTGTTAAATTAGTATCCATTTATAATGTAGCTCCTCCTACAAATACATATTGACTTATCTTGCCTGCACTAACCAAGTTTCACTATGTTGCAATGTATCTATCCCTCCTTGTCTTCGCTCCTGCATGTGCGTGCTACTTCTTACAAGATTTCAAGGAAAAGCTGTCACAGATCTACTTGCCATGTCACACATCAAAAAACAAAATTTCTCTTGTCATTCATTGGAAAAGGAGAACGCAGAAAGAAAAAAAAAGAAGGCTTTACACCAAGTCTAAGACACAGACACAAGACTCTTGCCCCGGGGCTAGCCAGTGCAGATTTCGCATGAGCACTCAATCTTGCATGTCACGGTTTAAAAAAATCATACAGCACAACAGACCAAGAAGACGATTCCTTCAAGAATAATCACCAATATCTTTTGCTGCATCAAAGTGGTCCATATTCTTCTAAATGACAATGACAGTGTTCAATTGCGTTTAGAATAGTTTGGGCCCTCAGGGATCCATGTTTTTCTCCTGTACCGTGTTCAACCAGGGCTTCTGTTTCTCCCTATATCAATGCCATCTCAGTTGCTTACTTGCAAGAAGCTTGTCTTCATACATTTTGTGTACAGGCATCAGAGGATGAAATTAACATGGTATTACATGCTCTGCAAATCAACCCATAAATTTCCCTAAATATCTTTTGACTAGGATATTGGGATAAGATTATTAGGCTACTCTTTCATATTATTGCTCTTTTTAAATGCTAAAAAGAAATACATGACATAAAGAAATAGAAAGATGCACTGAATTGGTTTCAAAAAGTCACCTTTTGTATCTCTATACAAACTTATAAAGTTTTCATGAAAATTCTTTGAAAAAAAATTAAAACTAAGCCCCACAAAATATACATGCATATATAATATATCTATATACACATAAATGTTGATGATCCAAAACCATCTTTTTATTTACAAAAAAAAAAATTATTGATATAAAAATACCATTTTTCATTATCTGACATTATTACAGCTTTTCTATGAAAACCAAACACATCAGATAACAGAGATTCTGACTCATTCGATCAAACTTGGTAAAGATCTATTTCAAAAGCCTATATCATTTAATGTAGGGCAGCTGCCTTCTTCTCTGGTTTACTTTTTCATCTAATGCAGCCATGGATTTCATCTCCATATTTTGCTTGGCGTCCTGCAGTAAACAGATTATACATGGCACATTACACTCAAGACTTTACGGTTCCAGAGTCTGCTGGTGTCTTTAAAGGGACCAGGGTAACTGTTTTTAAAGCAGCTTCACTGGTTTGAAGTGATTTTAGCTCATTTGATTCACATATTTTTCCCATACAGATGTAAGAGGAAATTATTCATAGCACAATTTGTCTGTATGTTTTACTGACCTGGAATTTTCCTTATATACAATAAAAATGAATAAATTAATAGAAATCAATTCATATCAAAGCATATACATTTTGTATATTGACAAATTTTGTAAACAAAATAAGACGTGATTTAGTCATACATGTATTTGGTAAATTTTCAATTTATTCAATATGAAATTACAGGAAATATTACCATTCAGTGACATATTTAGGTTTTATAAGCTGACTAATGATGATGAACTCAATATTATTGCATGAATTTTCTTTAATTATAGCTATTTCATGATTAAGCAATCTTTCTCAATGCCGCATTTTTTTACTCCTGGGAATCGAACAGAACATAATAAACCAATTAATTGACAACTTTCTAAGTACTTCCCGACCGAAACATAATTCTTTTTGTTGTTATCAAGCAGATCATCCCTGAGATTGACAGTTTAATTGAGCCAACTTTACTCGTGAGTACGCGATCAACCTTTAACAGGAAGAATACAAAATGTACCTACTTTACTTGAGGGCACTATTTTTCTTCCCCCTTCCGATTGCTGTCATAATATGCCTACATATTATATGAGCGCGCGTCAAATGAGCCATGCGCCTGTGACAGGTACACAGTGAACGAGAGAGAAGATACGAGAACGAAAACACGGGAGAGGGAGAGAAAACAGTTGAGCTTGAGAATCATGAGAGTGTTTTTTAGATAAAGATCTCAAGTTTTGAGTACAGGCAGGCATCCCCAATTTTGCCGCTGACCATGCTTAAGGTACAACGAGGGTCCCATATGGTGAAAATGACAACTAATGGAACATATGGATACTTGTTACCGTTGCCCTCTGCTACGTTTACCTACTTATGCTTCAGGTTTTCCAAAATGAAACAAAATGATCTGCAGATTAGCATTACTGATTGGTATCTTAAACTCTATAAAAACATAATTTGTAAGTTCTGAAAAAAATCTTCTTCTTTCTATTCTAGTCCAATGATTAAAATCTATTTACATATCATGTCTTTGTAACAATGAGTGAACAATGCTTTTACTTTTTTGTATCTCCTCTACTCTTTACATTGCATTATTAAACAGTAAAATATTTTCAACATGCAATATTTGCTAAATCATGTTTCTTCTCATCCAAATATCCTAAGTATTGTCATCTTTATGCACAACAGGTTAATGACACAAAATATTTGTCAGTTAATGTGATATATCACACTTATCGTCATATAAATGTATTTTTGCAATTGTTCATCCAGTTCAAAAAAATATAATTATTAAAACCATAATCCTCATTATTAATTTCTACTTTCCACTGTTACATATATATCTGCTCCATTTCTCTTTCTCTTTCCTCCATGCACTCATAATGCTATTGCTTTATCATACTCCCACATGTTTTTCTCTCATCTTTACTCTACCCCTCATCTTTACTCTACCCCTCATCCCTATACAAAAATTCTATTTACCGAATCCCTGATGGGGAGAGACACAAACCATTATTTACATCCATCGTTGTTTCACCTCCTACCACAGTCTACTGAACAATGTACTGCCCTGACATTTGACTACCCTGTGTAATGTACTTTTCAGAAATTCACCTGCTGCTTCCCAACCACAGGACAAGGGGTTGCAGGGGATGCCACCCATACCAACATTGTATGTTACACAGGACAAGGGGTAGCAGGGACATCTACAATGGGCTACCAGGCATGCCACCCATACCAACATTGTATGTTGCATTCCCCCCCCCCCCATCAACCCACACTCACAACCTACAGGCACATGCACGCATACTCCACAAACACACACACTTACACCCCCACCACAGATCAACAGTAGATGACAACGTGTTCCCACTCAAATGCTACAATGTCTAGGGTGCAGTGTTTTTCCCTTTCTTTCATCCCCTCTCGGTTTGGTTGTTTCTTTCTATCTTTGCTACATCTCCACCTCTTTCTCTCTCCTCTCTTCCTCCTTTCCTTTCCCTTTTTATGATGTACAAGTATGGTACATATTTAATCATCGTCTAAATGTATGATGCTCTCTCTAATTTTAACATTTCTTTTGAACTCTTCTCTCTCTTTTTCTTCATTTTTTTTCCTTCATCATTATTTGGGGGAGGGGGGGGTCTAAAGCATTTCAGCAAATAATTATCTAGTGTTGCTGATTTCTTTGAACCATCATTTTCATCACATATCGTAGGAAAGCTGTCTTTAAAAAAAATAGGAGAACTGCAAAATGAGCAATAGATGCTGAAGAAATGTCACAATTTTTTTTACAAGACTCCCACAAGAAGGTCATTAAAAGCAATATTCATTAATGGATTAATGAAAGTCTCTTCATATATCCAATGAAATGGCAGGTGCTAGCTTTACATTTATTCTAGCCTAGCAATGAACGAAGTTGAACAAGGGGCAAGTGAATTAAAGATACAGCACAATTTAAAGACAAGAGTAGAGAGAGTGGGTGATCAAGGTGATTTCCAATCAACACCAATGCTATCCTTCCTAGCAAGGTACCTATTTTGACGAGGACATAGGTCTGAATGTTAGTAGCAGTGTATGCATGGAGGATATCACCATCGTTAGGATCTTCTGGATGATGAATGCAACATTAACAAGTAACCCTGCCCAACTGCCCTGGCCAATAACATTAATCATCTGTTGAGAGCCAGAAGGGCATTAACTCTGTGTGAAGAAAGTATGTGAGTGACACCCTTCTGGCTCCAAACGGACGTAATAATCGCGATTGGTTACAAGGCGACAAGGATATCATAGCGGAGAGATTTATTAACTGTGATGTAATTATCCAAATAACTGCGGCTAAAGTAGATGGCACTGCTTTTAATTTTCGTGGAAAATAAATGCATAAAATTCTGTAAGGCAGACCCTCTTACGGCGCTGAAGGTCTTGCAGCGGGGTCTATTCGCTATTCATAAGGATCGCTATTCATAAGGTCCGCTATTCATAAGGACCGCTATTCATAACGTGTAAATTCCCGTACTTCCTGGTCCGCTATTCATAATGGTAAAAGAGGGTCACTATTCATAAAGAAATAAGGTTCGTTAATCATAAGGACCGCTATTCATAACGTGAGATGAGGGTCGCTTTTCATAATTCATATTAAGGGTCATTAATCATAAGGACCGCTATTCATAATATGAAATCAGGGTCGCTATTCATAATACGACGAGAGGGTCGCTATTCATAATACGAAATAAGGTTCATTACTTATAAGGGTCGCTATTCATAACACGGGAAGAGGGTCGCTATTCATAATACGAAATGAGGGTCGCTATTCATAATAGGAGAAGAGGGTCGATATTCATAATAGGAGAAGAGGGTCGCTATTCGTAATAGGAGAAGAGGGTCGCTATTCGTAATAGGAGAAGAGGGTCGCTATTCAGCCTGGATCTGACTAAGGCTATATAATTTGTCGTGCGACATTGTATATTTACGAAAAGCTTGAATATGGTATAACTTAAGTCCCTACAACTCCCTCTCTGTCGCTTTCTTTCTTTGCTGAGGATAAGATACATGATAGATCAACCCCTTGAAGGCAACATTGATACAACCACCGCCCCCACCCTTAAACACACACAGGCTACGCCATCTATGAACTACTTGGACGAGAATTGTCGCTAATATGTACATGTACCAAGGGAATACTGCCGGGAGGGTGGGCCGAAAGGCGCAGCGTGGTCGGGCTGAATTGGAGGGGGGGAGGGGGGGAGGGGCTGGTGACCGGAATGATGGGACACTTTCATTATTTAGGCACGCCTTTCTTTCTTCAGAAATGTGAGTTGTCAATAAATATTTTCTTCCAATGTTTGGGATCATGTGGCCTACCCCACCCCCCCCCCCCCCCCGCCTACGCTGTAGCCATGGGGTGTCCTCTATCCAGTATGTCGCTTTCTTATTAACATGTAGTTTATTGCTTATGTCATTTTGACTTTTTCGGTATTATGAATAGCGACCCTCTCGTCGCATTATGAATAGCGACCCTCTTCTCCTATTATGAATAGCGACACTCATTTCGTATTATGAATGGCGACCCTCATTTCGTATTATGAATAGCGACCCCCACTCCTATTATGAATAGCGACCCTCTTCTCCTATTATGAATAGCGACCCTCATGTCGTATTATGAATAGCGACCCTCTTCTCCTATTATGAATAGCGACCCCCTACTCCTATTATGAATAGCGACCCTCTTCTCTTATTATGAGTAGCGACCCTCATTTCGTATTATGAATAGCGACCCTGTTATACTATTATGAATAGCGACCCTCTTCTCCTATTATGAATAGCGACCCTCTTCTCCTATTATGAATAGCGACCCTCTTCTCTTATTATGAGTAGCGACCCTCATTTCGTATTATGAATAGCGACCCTGTTATACTATTATGAATAGCGACCCTCTTCTCCTATTATGAATAGCGACCCTCTTCTCCTATTATGAATAGCGACCCCCTACTCCTATTATGAATAGCGACCCTCTTCTCTTATTATGAATAGCGACCCTCATTTCGTATTATGAATAGCGACCCTGTTATACTATTATGAATAGCGACCCTCTTCTCCCATTATGAATAGCGACCCTTTTCATCGATTATGAATAATGACCCTTATGAATAATGACCCTTATGAATAGCCACACTCATTTTGCGTTATGAATAGCGACCCTCATTTCGTATTATGAATAGCGACCCTCATTTCGTATTATGAATAGCGACCCTCTTTCTGTGTTATGAATACCGACCCTTTTGTAATATTATGAATAGGGACCCTTATGAATAACGACCCCGATTTCGTATTATGAATAGCGACCCTCTTCTAATATTATGAATACCGACCCTCTTCTTTGATTATGAATAGCGGTCCTTATGAATAATGACCCTTATGAATAATGACCCTTTTCTCCAATTATGAAAAACGGACCTTATGAATAGCGGTCCTTATGAATAGTGGACCTTATGAATAGCGGACCTTATGAATAGCGGTCCTTATGAATAGCGACATTGACCCCTTGCAGCAGAGGGGTTTGTTGAGCGTCATGTAACAATCCAATGTAACCCTGACTAAATGACACAAGGGAATGTAAATGTTGCTACTGTATCCGTGTATCCAGCATAGTAACTTCTGTAAGCAGAATAATCCAGCGGTGATACAAAGCTCTCATGGCAGAGGGCCGCTGCGACGTAAAGACCCAAACTCATCATGATTAAAAGGGACAGAGGCAGAGAACCGGCAAGAGTACACAGTGCTACTGTATCATTGGATCCTGCAATAAATGCATGTCACTTTTCACAGGATGACCCTCCTATAGTTTCCAACAGGATCCAAGTGGCACCAGTCAGGAAATCTACAAAAGCCAGACTGGATATATTCGGAGGCGATCGGTTTTCAGGAATTTTGCAAGTACCAGACAATATCCAACAGTAATCATGTAGATGACGCGATTGCTGAATGTTACAAACATGTTATGTAAAGCTGGAGAATTAGAGCACATTGCAAGAAAGGAAAATTGGTCCCATTCACAAAATTCATTCCCAAATCCAGATAAGTATCTGCAGATACATGACATCTATTCTCTTTCAAAGTATCCATTAAACTTTTAAACTGGGACTGAATATAAGGGGGTATTTAGGGGTATATAGGATATGACAGAGAGGAGTGTCATTGGCAAAAAACCCATAGCCCCCCCCCCCCCCCCCCTCCACCCCCCCGGGATGTCACTTGTATTTAAAATATATAACTTGGGGGTTTGTGGGGGACTTTAATAATACAAATGACAAATATATAAATTATATAGTTCAGTTACAATTAAACGTTCCTGTACAAAACATGCTTATAACCCATTAAAGTTAGTTTTGAGGGGAATAAAGAAAAAATATCAGGGATCAACCTTAAAATTTCGAAATGGTATTCCTGCCTATTGTTGTACATGTTTGCCTATTGTTGTACATGTTTGCCTATGGTTCTACCAAAGCTGAACTACCGGTGGCCAAAATTGTTCAGCAGAGGACACACATTGATGCCTCTATTGACATCCACATACAGAGATACACCCACCTTTAATACACACAAGGAGAAATGAGGAGAAAAATACAAAGACAAAATAAGAGGTAAGCGGTCAATGACAGTTCATTTGACTTTCCTGCCTTGCTTCGATAGCTCTGGCTATATCTGCAGGATTCCACACCATGCACTATGCACGACTGATAGAGCAGAAACTTGAATTACCTTTTTTTATACCATTTTGAGGGTCATACCATTTGATGAGCGATAATCACCATTACTATTTATAATGGAGCATATTACTTTATACAAAAGGTCCAGATAATTGAGGAAAAAATGAGAATCTTTTAAATCATTCATTTTTTTTGGTATGCCCATTATTTAGTGGTCCATTTGGTTCATCCACATCACTAATAATTCCCTGATTCAAGGACAACACTTCCTATTAATAGGAAGAACCAAATACCAACCAATCAAGCAAATCTTTTGTAAAATTGTTGCAGTGACAATGACATTTAACAAAAACAAAAACAAAGCTAATGCTTCATGACATGTTAGTTTCTGGTTTTGCAGTATTTAAAAGATATATTAATATATAAGAAATTAACAATTATTGCATTTTTATTTACAGTTCTTTGTACTTGCACAAGATTTATTGTGTTTAGCCAATTCTGAAACAAATTTGAATTTAACTTTGAATGTCATAATAAGCATTTTCAAATCAAACATGATATTTTTGACTGATCTACCACTCACAATTGATTGGGGTTTTGCCTTTCTACTGCACTGTGCAGTGCAAAATTCAATTACCAACAGAATTAATAAGCAATTAAGTTTGGCCTTCAGGAATACATAAACATGCATGTAGCTGCAGGAGACTTGAAAAGGTTGCCTGTATGGCTTTTTGTTTATGCATATATTGCAAACAATCAAATCAAATATAAAGGTTGATGATGTTTTTCAACCATGTATCATGCAAAAGGCCATCCATTCCTAACAAGCATTGGTAAACCCGTAAAGTTGAATGTCAGGAGTCAGATTGACCTCTACCATAAACACATTAAATGGTAAATAATCAAGACTTGAAAGTTTAAAGTGCACTGCGGTCAATCAGGGCCCAAACCCAGCATGTATGTATACTGGTTTATATATATGGCTTATTCAATAGGAGCTATACTATAGTGGATATGAACATCTTCATCTGAATTAACTTTGTGTTTTGTTCTGCCTTTTTATCGGAGGGGGGGATTTTTTAAGGCTAAAAATAATGTATTACGATCATTATCAATCTATTTCATAGAGTGAATCAAAAGAAAATGAGGAGTTTTTAAACAAACCAAGGGCTATTTCACTCCCTTACAAACATGTTTATATGCTAAATGATATTAATAAAGGGGGGGGGGGAATACCCAAATTACAACCAAACATATAATCCAATGTGCATACACATTAGAACACAACAGCATGTTGCAAACAAATTCATATTGTTTTATTCAAGTGGCAGGGAGAAATTATTTGCATCTTATGTCTTTATCAATAACTTCAAGACTTGTTTATTCTTTGGTTCCCTATGACAACGAATCCATTGCATTAAATACATTTCTATTTGGTGAGCAGGGCAACCATCATATTCATGAAAACATGCCCAAATTGTTACAATGGATAAGACATATGGAGATCAAATATGAAAAAGAAAAAGTGGGGCAGAAAATTGGTAGATTGAATCAGTTGATACGATACATTGATCTAGTGTTTTCTTGCCATCAGGATATGTGGTTGTATTGAATGAGAAAGACTCAAAAGGTTATGCCTAACTTAATAATGAGAGGCGGGAAAGAGCGGTCAGAATGTCAGGATATATCGCGATGGAATTTCATTTATCAATAAACTGTTTTATGAGAAGATGGAAAGCTTCACTTTCCTCTCCTTCCTCTGCAGTAAACACAGTGGGTGTATTATGTTCTTACATACCAACATTTGTAAAGGATAAAACACATTTGATGTAAAAATCTTGAATATAATGTTCATATTTTTTTAATTGTTGTTGTGGTTGTTATTTTAAACACATTCAAAATCCATTACAATACACACCAAAGTCTTCTGTTCATTGCCAAAACAAAACAAAACAAAACAAAAAAATCCCCTGATATAACTCTAACCTTTACAGTGCCAGAAACTTGACCAGGTTTAACCCCAGCAAAAAAACAAAACAAATACGGCAAAAAAGGAACAGTTGGCATCTCTGCCTTTTGGTTCTAAACATATGAATTCATGAATCCATCATTAATCTAAAAAAGTAAACAAAAATATTGATCAATAAAAGATTACTTCATGTATGACACTGAAAAGTTAAATGTAACCTCTTATTCATGGAAATTCATGGAAATTTATTGATTCAATTACATGTGCAGGTATACAGTACGTCATGGGATACCATCATATTTGCTTGGAGCCCAGAGTATCAAAAATTCTAATTCAATTATTTCTCACTGTAAAAACATTGATCATGATCAAGCATATACTTCAGATGTATCTTATGCACTTAAACTTAATTCATATTTATGTGTTATTTATGAACATGATGGGAGAACTTACGCTTACAAATTTATTGTACCATAAGTGCATCATTAATTACTCATCATAATATTGATATACAATGCATCTTCCATTCATTACAGAGCAAAACTACCTGCTTGACCTCACTCATCTATCTAAACAAGACTTAATATATAAAACAAACATATATATGTAAAACTGAAAGCAAAACAAGGTTGAAACCCCTTTAGCCTAAAGAGCGAGTACACGTTGCCTCCAAGCGAAGCAATAGCTTGTCCATTAGCTCCAGTATATTGGATAATGCGAGAGAACGCTCTCTCGCAAATATACACAAATCAAGAAGCCATTAACAATTTATTTCTGCTGGTGGTTTTATTTTGTTTTCCTTTTATTGAGTATGCTTCATTGGATATCCCCATTTTTTATATGGCACAGCAAAGAGGAAGGGATAGAGAGAGAATCGGGTGTGTGTGTGTGTGTGAGAGAGAGAGAGAGAGAGAGAGAGAGAGAGAGAGAGAGAGAGAGAGAGAGAGATAGAAGTTGAGAGCAATGACCTCAAATGTGCTTCCGTGAAACTGTTCATGTTTTTTTGCTCAGTATTAATTCAAGCGATGATATCAGTTATTTACTACAGACAATTTCAATTTCAATAAGCCTTCATATCCTAAGAGATGATATCAATAAATCTTTGAAAACAGATTAAATAAATTACATGTACATAATTATATACTTGTATATCACAAAGTTATTACTGGATCTGGTTGGTAAAATCATTGTTTTCAAACTTTCAGCGTTTCCCCTTGTATTTTAAGGAATATTAATAAAACAAAATAACCGCTTCCAAGATCATGGCAGCAGAAAATGTTTCAAATCACATTTAGAACTCTTAAACACACAATCCTAGGTTTATGCTGCGCTGTGATGTGGTAGGGAGAAGGTATGGGCTCTGTAATGTCATTCTCTGACATAATTTGCTGAAAATCCAACACTGTGATTTGATAACTTAATCAATGCCTTCAAGACTGGTAAATTGTACGTAGTAAATTCTATATCGACTGCCTCAAGTAAATGTCACCATTGACATGGTCTACCAGGCACATGATGCAGACAGATAGATATTCTTAATTCCATCTTATCTTTTTCTTTCTCTTTTTCTATTTGCCTTCCTTCATGCACGACTATCTCAGAACATTATTATACTGTTCTTTGACTTTGTACATTTTTTCATTAAAATGTGATATATATATCTTGTGGATTTGGAACAAATAGAAAATCCAACCCATTCAAGCTATAAAGTAATCCTATTTCTCCCCCCCCCCTTCTCTCACCCCCTCCCTCTCTCTTTTTATCTCTCTCTCTCTTTCCCCACCTCCTCCCCCCCTCTCCCTCTATCAACCTTCAGCAATGACATCACTCTCTCTTTGAAAACTCAAAAGGAAATCCTCTTGTGGATATGTGTACCTCTCTCTCTCTCTCTCTCTCTCTCTCTCATGCCCCCTCCTCTCCTCGTCTCAGCTCCCGCTCCCCCTCTCCATTACCATATGGTACTCTTCATTCACATAATGCATTACCATCCCGCCTCCTCCTTGTTATCTATTTGACCCCAAAAAAGGGGGCTGAATAAATGCTAATTGGCACTTCCTTCCCCTTTCGGTTTATTTTTAGCCGCGATTCAGATTTACCGAAGACAGAATCTGTCAATACAGACAGATAGCTTGTATGCTAGACACTTTTAACCTTTGCCCAATTCTTCTAGTAGGAAGTGCTCATTTGGGGCATTAAGTATGCTTTTTGTTCGGAGCTGTGCGCACAGGTTAGATTGAACAGTGATGGGGCCATTATTGACTTCTAGAGTCGAGTGATGATCTAACTTAATACCTAACAACACTACAATCAATAAATATTTATTATAATAAACATTATCAATGTTCAACAGAATATCCACACAAGCACAACAAAGGAAACTTATATTCAATTTTGTTATAGCAACTGTTGCTTGTAGGCAATCTGGAAGGTATTCCCATCAAATTCAAATTGAACTTGGTTTTTATTACAAATGGGATTTTAAATATGTATTTCCACATCATTAAAATAAGTTAAATAATTCTTTCTGTATGTTCAGGTACCTATACAGATTTTAATTTTGTACTGTAACAGTATAAACCATCAATATTCCTTATATTCTTGCTGCAATCATGATGAAGGCAGCTAGGTCATGAAAGAAACTCTCTTTTGATGAAATGAATTGATGCATGGGTAAATTGACTAATTTAATGGCACTGATTAACACTGAAATACCTATTAATGAAACTTTCTAAAAACAAATTCTTACATTTATTCATACCTCAAAATGAACTATTTCACAAAACTCATTATGTGATATGCAAATATCTTTGAGTAGAGATCAATCATCAATGAGATTTCATGTTTCTTCTTTATTATTGAGAAATAGAGAACAAAAAAGACAGATAAGAGAGAGAGGGAGAGAAACAGAGGGAAACAGAACAAATATGACAATTTAGAGAAGAGGAGAGAGATAGATATGGAGATAGAGGAAAGGACAAAAAGATATAAAGAAACAGAGTCAGATACTCATTGGATATCGAGGGCAGCATCGAGGCGTGAGATAAATGAAACGCTATCCGATTGATGAATTGATCTGACCTGTGTGTTTGCTCTGACCAAACTATCAGTCTCATTAGGGTGGCAACCTTTATTGATCACATTGATCTTTAAAACCTTTGCAACCCAGTCTTGTTTGCTGAGGCGCCACAGACCCTTCAAGACGGGTGAGTTTCTTCACTTTCTTCACGCCTTCCTAGCACAGCGCTGTGTGCAAACAAGGTCGCTGGATGGATGGGATTGTGGACAAGGGGAGGGGAGGGGAGGGAGGGAGGGATGGTAGATGATAATATGGCATTCACTACATCCTGAGCATCTCCTTCACCTCCAAGCTAGTCTGACCCCCCCCCCCCCCCCCCCCCTCCCTCTCTCTCTCTCTCTCACACCGACTAGCAAAAATCCTAATTATGATAATGATTTTTATTCTCATGTGTGTTTATTATATAGCTTATATCACGTTATGATATAAGCATGTGTTTTTATGTGTGTATATAACTTATATCACATTATGATATAAGCATGTGTTCTTATGTGTGTATATAGCTTACCACATTATGATATAAGCATGTGTTCTTATGTGTGTATATAGCTTATATCACATTATGATATGACGTCTCTATGACTAAAATGACTGTGAGATAGCTTACACAGGACTTTGGATGATAATTGCCTCAGCTATAGCTCCGGCAACGATAGTGCTCTGTTCAATCAAGGAATAAATTGTACCAGGTACCCACTTCCTGCACATGGGTCAAGTGTGGTAAATGTAGATCAATGTCAATGGATGTTGGTTTTGCAGGGATTTGAACCCTGTAACTTATGGTTTACAGTCTGGACACTTATCCACCACTGTAGACTTCAACACCTCTACATATAAAGTTATCAGTTCTTTTCCAATCTAGATATTGTATGATGAAAAAAGCAAGCATTGTTTTGAATAAAATATTGTAACAAAATGGATCACATGGTATATGGTGCCATTCCTACCCGGCACTGTTACTCTTTCACAACACATTCATTGACATTTGCAACTCTCCAACCAGGTACAGTAATGAAATGAAGTTAATCCTTAATGCTGCAGTGTCTTGAACATCCCCTGGAATGGATATGCACAAGATAAATGAACATGTAGCTCTTACTAGTATTATTATCTATTTAATTGTGTGAATACCCTCTGACTAAACGATCGCCTGGCTATTTGGATGACACCTGCCAAGTAAAAGCCTGTTTTAATATGAGCATCTTAACATCGGCAAGTCATGATTGTTAGCATAATTGATCAAAACTGACCAGCATAATTATCTATAAACAATGTTTGCACCACATCCTGGCAATAAAATGTCATGTGATGTTGTTTGATCTCATGTTGAGTTGCAGAGGTCAAAAGCTATCAGTAGCTTGATAAAAAGTCATTTTCACTTGTGATATCATGAAAGTCAACATAATCTTATACAGATATTGCTCTCAATAGAATTGGATGCGTGCATCATACAGAAACAACTATAATTGCAGTATCGGTACACCGATGATACCAACCAAAAAAGTTCAAAGGAAGGCTGGAGAGATGAAATATAAAATAGAATTCATACCAAAAAAATAATAGTAGCAGTAATGACAAATTGGTGATGTACATGTAAGAATTAAAAGGACGGCTAAAAAAAATATATAATGTTGTTGGCCTGGAAAAGCAAAAATTAATGAGAAAGAGAACAAGCAGACAGAGATTAAAATATATGTTTGGTGTGTAAGAAGGGAATTTACTCACAAACCATAACACAGAGGTAACACCCCTCTGGTTCTGACGAGAGAACAAAGATAATACATGAGATGGGGAAAACAAAATAACATGGAGCGCGCCCATCAGCATGGTGTGTAGAGGCACTGACAGGGAACATCAACATGACGGACCTCAAAGGCAAATAAGAAAGAAGAGGAAGGGGAAAATGCAATCCCATGCAGAGATATGAAGCAGTACACTAGGTGTCCCCCATGGACCCACTGTTCATGAGTGTGGGGTTGAATTAACTAGGCCACGGCGGCCCCAAAATGAACCGAAATATAGCCGTCTACATGCAATCAGGCAGCTTCATTGAATGAGACGGGGATGGAGGAGATTAGTAAAGATAGGAAGATGGAGATGGGAAAGAGAGAGAGAGGGGGGATGAGGGAAAGAGAGAAGAGAGGGATAGAGAGAGGGATAGAGAGAGGGACAGAGAGAAGGTAATACAAGCAAACATAGAGAAAGAGATTGACAAAGTGAAAAAGGAATGGGTAGAGATGCAGAGAGGGATGGAGAGTGACAAATACAGTAAAAGATACACAGAGACAGCAAGAGCATGAGATGGGGAATATAAAGTAGGAGAGAGAGAGAGAGAAGGAGAAAGAGAGACAGAGAGAGAGTGAGAGGCTGGGGGGGGGGGGGATAGACAGGGAGAAAGAAAAGAAAAAAGAATGACAAGGTAATAATCCAATAGTTCAAGAGAGCACAACATTTCAGAAAGAAGAGAGCATGGCTCCACCTCAAAACAAAAACACAAGATAAGCAGATATTTGCATCTGACTGCTATTATGAAATGCATAAAGAGATGTCTATACAAGATTCATTTTGATGCAATTTCTTTCAGGATGCACATGTAAGTAGGTCACATTACGAGAGAAAAGACGTCATCCATGGACAATAGAAGGAAATGGAGATCGTAAGAGTGAAGACAAGAAGAGAAAGATGGACATTCAGCATCGTAATGAAGATGTTGCTACAGATAAAGTTGTTCAATTTGCAAGGAAAAACAAAATATGGGGCTTGTAAGGTAGGTTTTGAACAAAGCAATCTAATACCAAAATGGAAATAGAGGCAGGAAGATAAATATTGTAATAAAACAATTCTTTTTACTTTTCTTAAACATTATTATGACATATCTTTTATGAGTAATTGACACTGCATACCAAATTTTCTCAGGATACTTGACATCACATGGTTTTATGTCATCAAAAGTGCTACATGTACATGACTCCATACAAACACATCTGTGTTGTCGCATGACAAATAACTTGGCATGCACTCTGAAAATTATGTAGCCTGGATCATGCTTTTCTTTAAATAGACATAAAATAGGAAATTATGTCAACTGATGTAAGATTGCCTAATGTTCCATACGGATATAAGGATGTTCATTACAGCCTGGATAATTGCATACCTCTACACCGAGAACATAATTTACGATGGGCCTAAGGGAAAGTGATACTATAATTATTGAGCTAATGAGTAATCAGGATATCTCAATAAATACAATTCAGGACAGGTTAATTACCGTAACACAAAACCCAACTCGTAGGCAGGTCTGGTCAAGAGCTCTGCATGGTAATGCGAGAAAATGAAATCTAAAGTGAATCTAACGAAACTGACAAGCAATGTTTAAACGTCAATTGAATATTGCCTTAATGATTCTCATAGAATGATTATGTAAGAGCAACAAGAATTAAGGATAACAAATAGCTGCATGTAGTTGTTTAAACACATGTGCATACAAGTTATTCTTCTATTTACAAAAGAATTGTTGGCTACATTTACCTGTATGTATTATCACTAGCAAAAGTTTTTATTTGATTATATTTCACATATCTTAAAGGAAAAGACCAGTATTGGAAATGCCCCCCTCTCAAAAAATGAAATGGAAGCTCTTCATGTGAAAGAATATGTTGTTACTAATACGTAATGATACAAATTTTGCCAAGAAACCGCCTACTAATTGATATATTTGGTAAAATATTATATCTATTTGGACCTGATAGATATTGCGCACTTGTCCCGTAGTCCCATATACATATTTCTGTGAACAGTGCTTGTAACTTTACCAAAACTGGGTCAAATTTCTTATCATTTTGATGATTCCAGAACCTTGCAGTACACACCAATACTTATATGCTAGATGATCAACCTTTTCTGATCGATTTCACAACGTTTCTTTCACAATGCAATCGCATGACCATAACTGGTCTTTATCTTTAACATCCTGCTTGCAGCAAAGTAAACAAACCTAAATATTGTCAGCCATTTTTTTAATTCAAAATGAAATTGCGCAGCCAGAGTACTAGTTTGGTTTTGTTTTAAACAATAATATCACACCAAGAAATTAATAATACCGCTAATAAAAAGAATTTTGTTTACCCTGGGAAACCTCATCAGCATCAATGCTGTTCTTCCTGAGGGCCTGCAATCATTATCACCCCGGCAATTGTCAGTTTCCCTTTAACACCTGGGTGGAGAGTGGCAAATGTGGATGTTAGTGCCGGGATAGGATTCAAACCCTTGACCCAAGGGTTGAGAGTCAATGAAATGCACCACTACCAACAGCACCTCCAAATTGTAGATTGATAATAACCTTTCACAGGTGAAAAT
The DNA here is from genome assembly GCA_035222895.1 of Strongylocentrotus droebachiensis. NCBI lineage: Eukaryota > Metazoa > Echinodermata > Echinoidea > Camarodonta > Strongylocentrotidae > Strongylocentrotus > Strongylocentrotus droebachiensis. The sequence continues at coordinate 255,060 of JAVYIG010000299.1, forward strand.
CCTTCAACAGCCACAACAAATTAAGTGAAAAGAAAGGTAGTGAATTAAAAAAAAATCCAATCTAATATGTAAAGTAGCCGTCAGTTTGGAGGCACAGTCATCAAGGTACAAGTTCATATCTTCTGAAGATCAATTCTCAAACAAGGATCGGCATGATGAGAAACGTCAATGGACAAACCACACATGCTACACACATGGCTAACCCAGAGGTAAACATACAGTAGGGTAAATAGTAAACAACAGCATGCTGGAGTGTGTGTAGGGACTATGTGTAAGAGTGAGAGAGAGAGAGAGAGAGAGAGAGAGAGAGAGAGAGAGAGAGAGAGAGAGAGAGAGAGAAACAGAGAGAGAGAGAGAGAGAGAGAAACAGAGAGAGAGAGAGAGAGAGAATGGGGAGGAGAGAGTGGGAGAAGAGGGAGGGGAGAGATAGGAATAAAGAGATAAAGCGGGAAGAAAAGGGCGAGAGAGAAAGAGGGAGAGAGGGAGGAAGGGGAGGGGGAGGAGATGGAAGAGAGACAGACAGACAGAGAAACAGAGAGCCAGTTCGACAGTCAAAATGTAGACAAGACAGCTGTTTAATGAAAACAAATCAAAATATAACAGGATACTGAGAGGAGGGCATAATTCAACATGCGTTATGAAAAAGTTTAAGAGATAAATAATATTGTTTCAGTAGAAAGGAAGAAACTGAAAGAACCTTCAAAACAAATATAGATCTTGTTTCTACACTTACAGCTGCAGTAAACTCCAGACCATAAATAAGTAGTATCCAGCTTGGTAAACGGCCGATTCCGCTCTATATCTCCGTAAAGCACCAATGCCAAGAGTAGAAAATGCAATAACATCTGCCCTTATCGCCCGTCAGAAATCATTCTGCACTACAAGGATCCATTGGCAGGCAGGCAGACCCATTCGCTACGCTAAAATATACCCAAAACACGACGGACTGTCGGAGCGGCAGAACATCCCGCTGGCAAGTGAGTGGTGACAGAGAGAGCCTCGAAGAGGAAGACAGAGAGAGGGTCTTGTGTGTGTGTGAGTGTATGACAGTGAGACAGAGTGAGTCAGAGAGAGAGAGAGAGAGAGAGAGTGAAGGGGTGGGAGTGTGCAGTTTACGGGGTAGCGTGAAAGTGTAGAGTAAATGTACATGGGTATTTAAACCTGCATTAATACTTGGTGAGAGAGCCTCGTTGGCTATTTGGGTCGAGAGCCCAGTAATATATACCCTCCTCCTCCACAACCAGGCAGGCAGGGAGGCTGGCAGGTAGGTAGGCTGGCATTGGCATTGGCATTCATCAAGGTTCGCTATTTGCCTTGCAAATGCAATCAAATTTTTACACATTATCATGTGTAATGTATATGCCTGGTGTGTGTCTACAAGCGTGAGGGTGTGTTTGAGAGAGACAAAGGTTCTAGGAATTTGTTATTGCCATTTAGTCAGGTGAACATGAGACCCAAGGTGAATTCAAAACACATAACAGGGTAAAAAGATTGATGAGTTATGAATTTGGAAATGCAACACATTTCATGTGAACTCAATAAGATGAATAACTTATCTGGAATACTGTCAATGTTAATATTTGATGCTTCTTTAGAATTTCCATATTGTGATTCACACTAAACAACAAGAGAATCACAATTTTGAAGACAATCATCATAAGTATACCAGCTAATTTTACAAATGATTGTTTTTTTGTTTGTTTTTTTAAATATGAAGCTTCACAATGTTAAAAAAGGTCTTCAATGTCCAATGATAAAACCTAAGGATTAAAACCACATTCCTATCGTCTTCCACATCAAGTCAAACTGTAAAACTGAGTAAAAGTCTCTTATTTCATGTGTTTTGCATTGTCTTGGAGAGCTTTAATCAATTTCCTCCATGCTATCAGAGCATAATGTACTCCTCCATCAAAAATGATGATTCATTGATGGCTCTTCAAATATAATATTCATCCCCCGTTGTCTATGCGCTGCAATAAAAACGGAATGCCACTACATGCCATTCATCACGACGTCGTCTGTCCTCAGTCCATTAATTCTTGAAATATCATTATGCGTTGTGCATTATTCATGGGGATGATGGGAGATATGACTTTGGCTTTGAAATAGATCAGGCAGAGGGTAAATAAGTGAATCAATAATTGATTGCATAAAGTCAGGGAGCATTTATCACGTAATCCTCCTATTCATTGAATATTCCCCAGAAATTCCATTCATTTTCACCTCCATATTGTATACAATGTACTCATATGTCCTAGGTCGGGACAGGTTGGTTGCCGTCTAGATCATTTTCAAATGGTAACATGGACAACTTTTCATTTAAGTTTGAATGGTGCTTACGTAACACTGAAAATTGTATAACAGAAAATAAATGTGGAACATACTACAGCATGAATACTTGATGCAAGGTTTTTATAAAATCCAAAGGTTTACCGGTATATAAATTTGCAATGTATCCCATATGTTCATTCAGATGACATAGCCATACATGCATGTACATGGAGCGTAGATAGCAAGTAAATAACATGATGAGAAATCTTCAACGAAGAGTCACCTTTCTCACTTCCATTCGATCACACCAAATAATACTACAAACATTGTTTCCTCCCCTTTATATTCCCTTAACACCCCTTCCACCCTCCCCCCCCCCCCTTCAGTCCCATACACACAATACACACTTGCAAGGATAGATACAAATGTTAACCTAGCTCACCTCTCAGATGATGAATACTCACAGAGGGCACAAAGTTAAAACACACAATGCCCAGGTCTCATTCCCAATGCTAAGCATGTATCCCAATACACATTACAAGAGAGAGAGACAAATAACCCAATCTTTGCTCCAAGACCATCCATCCGCCTGCCTTCCTTCCTTCCACCACCGAGATGCTCATTCGGTCGGCGCAAAATCAATCAGGGAGCATCGGGGAGCATATTTTCACGAGAGCCAGGCAAACAGTGGCAACAAGTTCAGCGAGTTCTAATGCGCACAATCAATTCAACCGTGCTAGCTCTCTCTCTTTCTCTCTCTCACCCTCTCCCTTTCCCTTTCCCTCTCCCCGTCTCACTCTCTATCTACTTCCAACTCGCCTCGCTCATAACTTTGGCAGCGTTTTTTCCCACTCTCTCTCTCTCTCTCTCTCTCCTGAATGCTTTTGTGTGCTTTGGAGTAACTCTGCAAATACCAGCAACTTGTCTGAGGATGAGCTCCTTATATTGAATGTTCAATGTCAGTTATTATATTGCTCTCTCTCCTTACACTGTGTTATATTGACATGTATATATACTCAGTGCATAAATGCGGCGTATCGATTGCCAGGGAGGACCGTAGTAAATGGTCTTGTGACACGTTAAGGGTTTCTTTCAGAGTTAATAACTGCCTGCATGCCCCTACCTTTTCAAAGAATATACACTACCTCCTTTTAAAATGAACTTGTAAAAATATGATCTACATTGTCTACTGGATTGTTTACCATCACTTGTTTTATTATATAATTAAATAGATGCTAAATGCACTAAAACTTGCAGAAACTTTTCAGCATATCAAGCATTTTCAGAAATTTACTTTTATTAATACTAAGAATTTTTTAATCAGTTTTTTCACAAATTTATCTATATGGCTTCTCATGGTGACACCCTTCAGATATTAACAGATGATCTCAGTCACTGGGAGTGGACTTCATTTTCACAACTAATAGGTCTTATTTACGTAATGCACTGCACACTCTCTACGAACTTCAGAAGAACCGCCCTGTAATATTAAGGGATCATCATGATTATATTATATTAATGATTACATACTGTATATATGTTTATTCCAGGTATTTTAAAGGTTTTTGATATCAGATCAAATTGATGGTGTTCAACTAATCAATTTTGTTTCATTCCATCCCATCCTAGTGTTAACGCTATGTATGTGTAAACAATACACTTGCGTACTCCACAAGAGACCTGTGGAGTACTGCAATTTATTTAGAACCTATAATGCCATCATATTTCATGCCCCTAATATCATTTCATTTGTCGGTTCTCACACAAAATGTTATCTTTGTTGCTTCTCAACAATTGAATTGCAGCAGACCATTGAATTCGTGTTCTCAATGTAGCACGCTATAAATCATTCTTCTAATTGCTGTCCAATTGATAAAATCAGCTTCAATTACATTTTCTAAAGAATAATTCAAAGGTACTCATACATGATTCATGAATGTTAACAGCTCATGTATAATGTAACATAGATGAATTCTGAAGGACGGCCATTATGAAATGTTCCATATCGATATTTGATGTACTTCCATAATAGTAATAATGAAACATTCGCCAATATCTAATGAAACATGCTCATGATCAAGATCCTTATTTTGTTGACCTTCTATCTTCCAGCCAAACGACATTCAATACAATTTTTCTGGCCTTCAGTTGCCCTGGAGACTAAGGGGGGAAAAACGAGTTGTCAATTCGTACTCTTATTTTACAATTTCTGGCTGGAAACAAAGCACCCCGTTTCCTCCTCACAACAAATGATCGCTATTCACATAAGTTGCTCTAAGGTTGAAAAATAAGAGTCGCCTTTATCAATTTAGAGTTGTTAATTTCCCATCGATTGAATTGCGACTGAAAGATTGTGACGTCAACACCTACGCAAGCGAGGGACAAGGAAAAATGGTTTTGCCTTCTGGATGTACTCCAAATTACAAACCGGAATATTGTCCCTCGTCAAATTACGGGAAAGGCAGAAGAAATTGCTGATGATTGTATTACAAATTACGAGGAAAACCTCTACCTTGTCAAATGAGTTGGGAAAATTAAGAATATTGTTTTTCCGACTTGGTTTTCTTCGACCCGTCTTCCATTTTTGTCGTCATCAATCTTTTATTCATCTCAAAATGATAAAAATGTAATCATATTATCTTAAGATGTGGAAGAGAGGATCTCCCAGAATGCACAATTGACAGACATCAATGGAGCCATATTAACAAACACACAAAGCCTTTCCTCTGTATTTGAAATTCTGAACATTAAATTTCTTCTTTATTTTTGAAAAAATGATGTAAAAATGACAAAAATAGTGAACAGTGATGTTCCTTTTATTAATCTGTACTTTAGTATTAGGAGTATTTTTTTTTTTAAATACTAAATTCCAACTTTTTGCATCCAGATGTCAATTGCATAGATGTATGCAGCCACCTATATGAATGCTATGCAATACGTTGAGGGAAGGCGCGTTGTCTCAGTGGTATGGAGGATCAAAAGCCTCAAGTTAAAAATGAAGTCACATGCTTTCTTAGCAGTCAGGGAAAAACAAACCATCAAGTTTAGATTTGTTTATTGCTTAATATGTCAATCAAAAGACCACCTCTGGATGTCCTTCTAGATAGCCTCCACAGGGTTAATAATGACACTGATACCTGATCACATGAGTGATAATTGTTACAAACCCTGTATGTGATTCATTAACTAAAACCACAACATGGCCATATGATATTCATGTTGATAACCACAACCATGACCATTTTTCTGATTAGAATCATATGAGCAATTGATAAAGACAATATCCGTCATTCAAAATGTTCACCTGTTTACTCATACATGTACTACACATACGTACATTTCCAGTGAGATTCCATGCAAATATTAGGGAAAAGCTGATCGCACACTGTATTGCTGACTTGTAACCAGCAATAACAACACAAATGTATTCTAAACAAACATTGGAGAATCAATGAATATGGAAGATGAAGCTGAAATGTGCAGAGCAAATTGGTCTAAGAACAAATATTCAAATTAGATTGCAACCTGCAGTATGTAGCTGATAGTCCCTTGTGGATGGGGTCCAGGGGTTCTAAGGATCTTTAATATTTCATAAATACTTTTGGTACTCTGACTGGTCACTGGCTTTGACACTTGTTAGTTTCAATTGTAATTTGTAATTTCAAACTTGAAATATGCCTCTTCACATGTTAAAACCCCTTGTGGACCACCCTGTATATGAAAGGTGCATTTCAAGACTGTATAGTTCATCTCTTAAGCCCAGACTTCATTTGTATATAAAGGACGTGTGATAATGATCATGGAATGGGTACCTCCTGTACTTTCTTTTCTACAATTCTCTCAGCGAACACGAAGACCTACCGCACGTTGTGAGAAGATTCATGACTTCTCTATCATCAAGAGCGTCTGCGTACCTACATCATGCCATCTCATAATTACAATACAACTGCCATGTGTGCCTTGATCCAATGACGACGTCACGCAAGTCCACCGAAAGACCTGATGCTAGCAAGCGAGGGAGACAGCCTTGCGACGACGGATGATAAATTGCCCTCATCTATATTTCATGCAAATTAAACGAGGCTCTGACACCGCTGCCATGAGCAAAAAAAGGGGGATGAGAAAGTGACAGCGCATTTGGCCAACACAATTAGATTGCATTAAAATTAATGACAAATGAATATCAGATACCATTTATAACTGATCAGTAGTATCCTGTTTGAATAAGGAGCACTTTTTCCTCTCTTCCTGATTATTTTCTACCAGTCTTCTCCATTATCATCAGTTGTGGTTTTGTTACTCAGTGTTGTTGCCAATGAAATTAATTCAGTCTAGAGTATCTAAAGTAAGAATCATTGCTTCTATTAAACTGGGCCAGGCTTTCTTGAATATCACAAAGGTATACAAAATGAGAAGTGTTGTCAAATATGATAGAGTCATTTTACATTTCAGTATCAGTATTATATATCTTGTATATTGTCAGAACTTGGGGAATGCAAAAAAGATGTTTCAACCTTGTGAAACATTGAAAATTGATTGCTCATTCATCGATTAAATCAAAAGGCTTTCTCATATGCGAAACAAAATCATACTTCACTAATTTTACACAGGTTTGAGAAAATGGAAGAGAACACAGGTGTGCGGGAAATTTTTCAATCGACCTCCAAGCTGTGAGAAAATATGATGGTGGATAAAGAGAACTTGTCCTTTTGTAAATTATTTGTTAATTTTACTTCAAAACAATAGCACAAATAATAAGGTTTAAAATATATATATATTGTATGAATTAGTACTCAAATTACATTTACTGCAAGTTGACAAGGGCAGCACTAAAAGCTTGCTCCGAAGGTAAACTTGGTTTGCTTCTAGCAGGTTGACAAACATATATAAACCCAAAGGATAGTAGGTGAGCTCCAAATTTAACTGCCAGGAAACAATTTCAACCCCAACTTGTCTGGCCTACAAACAAGATCCATATGGCCCATTTACATTGCAACAAAAAAACCACTTTGAAAAGCCATCGTTTTTTTGGAAGTACCATTTACGCTACTAGTACTGTAAAACCCTTATAAAACCGTCTGAATTTGTTTGCCATCGAAACATCCCGTTTTGGGGTGAGTAGTGCACATGCACGACTTGTCACTGTTCTGCATGTGATAGCATGGAAGTGAGGAGAGTCACATAAGCAAAAGCCGGACTAATATTTGAGAGCAGGCAATTATACTGCAAAATAAAGGTGGAGTGTTGGCTTGAGTTTGAAAACCATACTCCGTTTGAGAAAATGGAAGAGAACACAGGTGTGCGGGAAATGTTTCAATCGACCTCCAAGCTGTGAGAAAATATGATGGTGGATAAAGAGAACTTGTCCTTTTGTAAATTATTTGTTAATTTTACTTCAAAACAATAGCACAAATAATAAGGTTTAAAATATATATATATTGTATGAATTAGTACAATCATTATGTAGAAGCAATTATATTATTAGAAATCCGCTATAGTATTGGCACTCTAGTGAGGAAGCTAGGACTCCTCATGTAGGGCTCATGCATCACTCTCACAAAATATCTTGATAAAACTGCATACATGCCATGATCTATAAACAAAGTATTGTCTCGAGTCCAGACAACAACTGTAATATCAAGTTCTTTTTTAAACTTTTCCCACAATATCACATAACAGACTCAAATTACATTTACTGCAAGTTGACAAGGGCAGCACTAAAAGCTTGCTCCGAAGGTAAACTTGGTTTGCTTCTAGCAGGTTGACAAACATATATAAACCCAAAGGATAGTAGGTGAGCTCCAAATTCAACTGCCAGGAAACAATTTCAACCCCAACTTGTCTGGCCTACAAACAAGATCCATATGGCCCATTTACATTGCAACAAAAAAACCACTTTGAAAAGCCATCGTTTTTTTGGAAGTACCATTTACGCTACTAGTACTGTAAAACCCTTATAAAACCGTCTGAATTTGTTTGCCATCGAAACATCCCGTTTTGGGGTGAGTAGTGCACATGCACGACTTGTCACTGTTCTGCATGTGATAGCATGGAAGTGAGGAGAGTCACATAAGCAAAAGCCGGACTAATATTTGAGAGCAGGCAATTATACTGCAAAATAAAGGTGGAGTGTTGGCTTGAGTTTGAAAACCATACTCCGTTTGAGAAAATGGAAGAGAACACAGGTGTGCGGGAAATGTTTCAATCGACCTCCAAGCTGTGAGAAAATATGATGGTGGATAAAGAGAACTTGTCCTTTTGTAAATTATTTGTTAATTTTACTTCAAAACAATAGCACAAATAATAAGGTTTAAAATATATATATATTGTATGAATTAGTACAATCATTATGTAGAAGCAATTATATTATTAGAAATCCGCTATAGTATTGGCACTCTAGTGAGGAAGCTAGGACTCCTCATGTAGGGCTCATGCATCACTCTCACAAAATATCTTGATAAAACTGCATACATGCCATGATCTATAAACAAAGTATTGTCTCGAGTCCAGACAACAACTGTAATATCAAGTTCTTTTTTAAACTTTTCCCACAATATCACATAACAGACTCAAATTACATTTACTGCAAGTTGACAAGGGCAGCACTAAAAGCTTGCTCTGAAGGTAAACTTGGTTTGCTTCTAGCAGGTTGACAAACATATATAAACCCAAAGGATAGTAGGTGAGCTCCAAATTCAACTGCCAGGAAACAATTTCAACCCCAACTTGTCTGGCCTACAAACAAGATCCATATGGCCCATTTACATTGCAACAAAAAAACCACTTTGAAAAGCCATCGTTTTTTTGGAAGTACCATTTACGCTACTAGTACTGTAAAACCCTTATAAAACCGTCTGAATTTGTTTGCCATCGAAACATCCCGTTTTGGGGTGAGTAGTGCACATGCACGACTTGTCACTGTTCTGCATGTGATAGCATGGAAGTGAGGAGAGTCACATAAGCAAAAGCCGGACTAATATTTGAGAGCAGGCAATTATACTGCAAAATAAAGGTGGAGTGTTGGCTTGAGTTTGAAAACCATACTCCAGAGGTGGGATTTTTATTCAGGATATTTGTTGTGTTGTGGGTCGCCCCTATTAAGCAACTTCCAAGAAGAAGTTGGGAATGTAAGAAAAACTGCAGGGTTTTTGCTCGCAGTGTAAATGCCCCTATAGAAGCAGTAGCTGGGTAATAATCCATCACCCCGCTTTCTTCTAATACCCTTGAGGATGAACCACTCTGTCTATAGAAATAATATAACCTTTCTGTCATATCTGTCACATCTTCACGCTCCCGAAGCCTCTGACGGCCGGGCGCAGCGACGACTACTTCTACTACTTGGCGTTCCCGCCGTGCAGCTCGCCGCCCGTAATAATAATTGGCCAATCCCATAACGCAAGCACCGAGCTGTCAGACGGTTCTGTCTCCCCTCCGATGATCGGGATGTGCATTTAATGAAATTAGAATGACTCCCCTTCATCATTGCCCATCGATCGCATTCCCCAAATGTGTATGCACCTCATCATCTATCCTCAATTTGGTTAGCTTCTCTGTTCAGTAAAGACAGCTCTGTGAACATGATAGACTATCTTGTCAACACTTCAGTCACTTAGTTACCTACTCAGCTCAGATTCTATTGAAGTACAAGGTAAACTTAGATTCAGATGGTAAAACTGGAATGCAGCAAACACCCAAATTTGTTGAACATGCTTTCATCCAGGACAGCTACATGTAGGATGTGAATATATATATATACATGTATATCAATAATGTTGAAAGGAATCTGTTTCCTTTGTAATTTATGTAATTTATGTACTATAGGTACCATGATACAATATCAAATTGGAATTTGTGTATAAACTGATCATTTTCAAAGATTGTTAAGACGCTTATCAAACATTTTGTATAAGTTATTCCAAAACCCCCAAAACACATTTTGTTTTGTGTGTTTCAAACTTACTTTTAATACTCTGCATACATAACTCTTATTTAAACTTAAATAGACTTTAAATGCATGCTCTTCATTTAGTTATTATCCCACATTTCAGCACCCTAGCCCACATACATTTCTTGTCCTACTCAGTAAAATGCAATCCAGGGAGTCCATACTGAAGGTTGCCTTCATTCATGCATCATGCCTCAATCACACCTGATACAATAAACTAAAGGTGTCTCAACGACAACCCAACGGAAAAAAACACAGCACATGAACTTTCTGTACTTTTCAACATAAAGATAAATACAATTGTTAAAGGGTCTTTTATTGTCACATCCACAAACATTTTTAACATCATCTATTATCCCTCATTTATCATGAAATGGGTATCAGTTTACAATATCATGTATGAAGGGGTCTATGGGAAGGCAAAGAAAAAGCAGTTTATTGGTTCATGTATGAACAGGTCTACAGGAAGGTAGAGACAAAAAACCAGCCCGTCATTATGGTGTCCACTATGAATTCATCAAATCATACATTGCCCCAATCAATTACATGTAGGGGTTCCATTCCATCCCACCCAATTAACGAGGTGAAAAATTGCTTCTAAATTTAGACCTGCTAAGAGTATCTGTCTGCTCCTTCCCCCTCATTCTTTCCGTCTCCCAAATCCCCCTTAATCCCCCCCCCCTCTCATTATCTTTGTTTTCTCCATCTCTCATGCCCTTCTTTATTCCTATATTACTGTCAGTCTCCAAGTAGCTTCCATATTTTGTCTGCTCGGAGCCAGAAGGGCTTTAACTTTTATACCTTTAAACAGAGTTATTTGCCCTTGTGGCACTGAACAGACTATTTATTCATTCTACCCACTTCATATCCTTTCTAAAAAATCACTGGGCATGACTGGTTTGATCAAAACCAAACTATTTAAGCAAGGATTTACTCCCACACACTACATGGGTGAATAATTCAATAAGTCGATAATTAGTACAGAACACTAATTGTCAATGCCCCCATTCCATAGAACTTACTTGTTTTGAATTAATAACAATTTTTCTTTTCATTTCCTGACAATAAATTATGTTGATAAATATCTACTACAAAAAAGTATCAATATTTCTTTATGGCATGGAGATGTTGACAGTTAAAACTTTATTAATGAGCTAATAAGTCAGTTTAAATTAATCTGCTTTCTATAATACTAAGCTTCATCTATGTTATAGCACAAATTTTCCCAGCTGTTAGTAAACCATCATAATTTATCATTCATCAAGTACATGTACATCTTAAAAATGACAAGACATTTTTTCACTTTCCTCACATCAAGTCATGTTAAAAGTTTATACATAAACATACCCATTACGAAAGTATGATTTATTTCACTTTCCTTGATAAAAGGATATGAATAATTGCATCTGGGCAGGAAGCTTATAAACAATATCAGAAAATTAAATGAAGTTTCTGAGAGACTGATCATCAATGACTTAGGTAAATTATTAATGTTCATAACGTTTCAGTTTCTCTTTCAAATAATAAGAAAATAAGGAATATAAGGGCAATATATTTCAAGGCATGACTTTCATAAATGGTAATCGAAAGTTGAAACAATAGGAAACTACAGTGTAAACTATGAGATGAGTGGGTAGTTTCATACAAATGCAATGTCAATAGGAAACATCTATTTACATGTAGGACACTTAGCCATGTTTATTTGGCACTTGAAACAAAACATAAAAAGATCAGAAGGAAAAAAATTGCTGTTAGAATACAATAAAACCTGCATCTCCTCTTGCACAAATGTATCTGTTCATCATTCTCTTGCGTAAATCTATATGTATACATTATCTTTATGGTAAATTGCAGTTGTTAAAGCCTCCTTTAATTGATAGTTAAGATGTAGGCCTATATACTTTGTATATATTAAAAAGTCTGTTGAGTGCCAGAAGGGTGTTACTTCTGTGTATGTAAAACAATGTGATACGATAAATTCCCTTATGGCTCTTAGCAGATGGTATACATTGGAAGTCTACAGTATCATACATGTACATGTATGTATATTAATGCACAAAGTAAACTTACAACAAAAATCTTGCCAGTCATATGAGGTACTTTTCGATAAATGGCAATGCTTATTTTAAAAGATTTTCTGTGATTCACAACGGCTCAGAATTGGAGTGTATGCTTTTAAATGTGTCTTCAGAGAATTTCTCTTCCTTATACCCCTGAAATCTCATAGATGTCCTTAGACCTTCTATACCTCCCTGTCATTAAAAATATTTGCCCTCAATGCAAGGCGCTCGCCTATTTTTAGAGACAGCCTCTGAGTAACAACAAATAGAGATCAGTTTGTATTTGTATCCTCGTGCTTCATTTAGATCAAGGGCCAAGCACTGCATTCACAATTTGCTATCCACATGGTTCTTATCAGTGGAGGGAAAATGAATGACACATATATCAAAAGAGTAGCAGTCGCTAGGATAGGGCTCAATAGTATTATCCATTTATACTGAGAGTTGGGGTGCAGAAGCATTAGTTAAATCCAGGTTTGCCCAAAATTGAAAGTATCAATCACTGAACATGCAGGGGAAGATCCCAGATTATCTGGTTGAGGGGGGTTGGGGTCCAATTAGGAAACACATTTTCATTTTATGGTTTGCCGAAGAGGGGGGGGGGGAGCACGTACATGCATAACCATGCCTCTTTTTGGGCGGGGGGGGGGGGGCAATTAAGAACACTCTTTCTATTTGTACTAAAGGTGTAAAGGGCCGTGTACTTGAGATATTACAGATTGGGCTTTACTTAGGGCATATGCCCAATGCCTCCCCCCCCCCCCCCCAAATCCATCATTGGAACAACATGGTGTACCTGACCCACATTTATTTGCTGACGTGTATTTGGGTATTCAAAGAGTGATTCTGATCTAATTGGATGAAATGCTGATAGATTGTTGTTTTTAAATTGCTATTTTAATTTCCTGAACTTCTACTTTGGACAATCTTAATCAAATTGGTAATGTTTTAACTGGTTGCTCTAACAGTATACCCTTAACTACAGCTAGCCCATTTATTTGTATTCAAACTGTCAATATACCCAGATTATAATGAAACTTTGCAATTCTACAGAAATAGCTGCATCACCATGGAAACCAGGCAATAACTTACTGGTAGAAAGAATACCAATAAAAACTTATCCCTGGAGGTGAAAAAGTGAATAGAACCATGACGTCAATAGCACAAAACAGTCAAAAATGCGGAAATCACCACATTGGCATCAATTCTCCAAATCTCACTTGATTACTCAGGCGTGGAACATAAACTCTTTCCCAACCTCAAACTATTTAGAACGTGCTTCCAGACCCAGAAAACTGAGCCAAATTTCCAACCACAAAAATATCCCTCCTTCTCTCATCAATAATTTTCCAGTATTTACACACACGCCCATAACCCCACACATTTCCTGCAGTTTCATGGGTTTCCATGGCAAATGGCCCTCCTAGACATAGTCAAAACAAACGCTAGATGACGTCATTGTCAAAATCACCATGGGGTTGCTCATGAAATTTAACATCAACACGCTACTCCCATCCCTTTTCTCATTTTTGAATCGTTGCACAAATATGTCTACACACCTTTGAATGCATAAAAAGGAATTATGCTTGTACCTAAAATTCCTGATACAATATTGACAATAACCCCTTTTATTAGGATTTTTTTATATCACGACTGCTAGATTTCTTTCCCTCTCTTGTGAAGTTCTGTTTGCCATTCTAAAACTTCTTTTCTCCTCTTTCATATCCCTGCACAGGCTTTCATATTTTCAAGTGTACACAGGGAATGATGTAGGTGTGCTATGCACAATCATGATTGTTGAGATCTCTCGGTGGGTTCACTCTAACTTAACTTCTAAAGGCAATACAGCCTTCGTTCGGGTTATATTATAAGTACTGAATACTATGCAGTTTGTATGTTTAGTAGAAGTAGTAGTAGTACTACTAGTAGTGGTAGTTCTAGTATTATTGGATGACTGACTTGTGAGCACATGAATCTGCCACTAGAGCTATATGACCAAAGCAAGTTACAATGTAAAAACATCAATCCATAGATAAAATTCGAAATTCCTTTGCTCTATAACGTAGTACTACAGACGGTGTACATGTAATGTACCATCTACCACATACTGTAAGAGGGATGTACTTCAATGGAAGAAGAAGAAGGATATTAAGAAATGTATGAAGAAACAAATTTTGTAAATTGATGTGACAGCTGGCCAACCATCAATAATTTTAAAAATATACAAATCATTTTGGATATCATAAATATATCCAAACAATCCAAGTTAGCACTTGATTACAAGCCTGTTTAGAAGCTATTATACTTTTTTCAAATAAATAGACTTGAATACGCTTGATGATGGTGAAAAAGAGAGACACACTTTACATATTAGACTAATCAACTGTCTACAATCAACATACAAAAGCTTGCTTGCATAACAAGTTAACAACCCATGATAGAATCAAACAATGTTTTTAATCATACCACCAAACAATCATGTATGCATAATATCAGAGACTTGCAACAGACTGACTCACTAGAGTTTCTTTGATGTAAACATTTACTGAGCATACGCAAACATTAGACAAAACTTAATTGAATTAATAGGGCAAAGCAATAAAGAAACTCAGGTTACAAGAGTGACCGAAAAATCTATGTGTACTAATACTTAAAGGTAAAGACCAGTATTAGAAACGCCCCAATTTCAAAAAATGAAATGGAAGCTCTCATTACCAATCATGTGAAAGAATATGTTTTGACTAATACATGGTGATAAAAAATTTGCCGGGAAACCGCCTACTAATTGATATATTTGGTAAATTAGTATATCTATTTGACTGTGAGAGATATAGGGTAGTCCCATATACATTTTTCTGTGTATAGTGCTTGTAACTTTACGAAGAATGGGCCAAATTTCTTATCATTTTGATGATTGCAGTACACACCAATACTTATATGCTAGATGATCAACCTGTTCTGATCGATTCAACGTTTCTTTCACAATGCAATCGCATGACCATAACTGGTCTTTACCTTTAACATCAGACAATGATAAAAAAGATACAATTCTGCACTGTCACAACACAATACATACAATTTTAAAAGCTCACCTTTAATAAAACTGTACTGTTCCGAGCACAATTTTGACCTTTTTGGTGTCCATCCAAACTTCGTACAACCAAATCACAAGCTGGTTCACATATAGGATGTTCTCTCTCTACAAATGTATGGTAAAGGGGATCCACACTCCGATCTGTTAAATTGCAGGTAAAATGGTTTGTGATATACTTCCTTGACTGCTATTCCGTACAAACACAAACGATGCATACAACTCTGGACAGATCAGAGTGGGCGGGTACATGGACCTACCCTTTCATAATCCTTCCCAGGTTTGTAAACCTTGTTTTTGGTTCTGGGTCGGTACACAAACAATATAATTTTAACAAAGGGTGCGTTTATCATTTTATGCCACTCAGAAACAGCATTTCTATCCATACATATCAAACCCCACTATGAGAACGTGATTTGCAGGATGTCGCGTTTTAACAACTTGTCATGATTCGAAATAAAGGCTTTGTCCTGGGAAGCAGAGAATTGCTCGGAGGTCGTCAACTAGGGCACAGCACATGGTGCGTACTATATCTATGAACCCGAAATTAGCCTGGGAATGTTCGATATGTATGTGTGTTTTATCTCTCAGAAACATGATTCTGGGTCATTCATAATGCACTTTTTTTGCGTTGCAATATACTCATATCTAAAGACATTTGAAAACAGGCTTTTTAAACAGGTTTATCACCATGCAAATTTGCCTGAAACACATTTGAAAATGCTGATTCTAGGTCAGAAAAGAAATGATAAATGCACCCAAAGATATGTATTGACTATCAAGGGTACTATTAAGGTCCACTAGCTGACTTTAAAAAAGGATCAGTAGGCTTGGGGCTTATAGTTCAGTCATTGGACTCACACATCTTCCCAGCATTTACACTACATGTACATGCAAAACCGTCACTTTTTCTCAAATTCCAGAGTTTTGTATGAGTTTTGTCAGAAGTTCCTCTGTGTTCATGCTGATGTTCCTGTTAACAAGGTTTGTTCATATTGATAGATAAAGACTTTAATTGCTCTAACTTTGTAAGAATGGGGCATAAAATCTTTTGAGGAAAAAATTAAAAAAATAAATGAAGAGAGAGAGACAGAACAGAGAGAGAGAGACAGAACAGAGAGGGAGACAAATACAGAGACGGTGAGTGAGAGAGATATGAGACAGACAGACAGAGAAAGAGAGAGAAAGAGATAGAGAGTGAGAGAGAGAGAGAGTGAAAGAGAGAGTGAGAGAAAGAGAGATAAAAAGACACAGCGCCAGTGGCTGGAGGGAGCAAAAGAGAAAGAGAGAGGGGAGAGATAAGGTAATTCCATCAGAAGCAAATTGGCAACATGTTTGCATCATAGAGGCTTTCCTCTTCATTCTAGTCATCCTCGTTCTTTCTCTTTACATCTAGCCCTTGGCCAGGCTTCCATTTTTAAATGCAAGAGAATGCAGTGCTCAAGTCTGATCCCCTATGGTTGTGCTCATAAATATACACTTTAAGCCTTAATTCCTGCCTGTTATCCCTCTATATCTCTCCAAGCAAGGCGGGCTATATCATGAACGCACCAACATGAACATACTCCGCATGCTTGCGTAAGCTTTACAATAGGAATAGATGTTCTTCCAATCTCATGAAATTCTTCATCTTTCTCAGACAACGTACCCCCAGGTCAGAATGAATAATTGATTGAACCAAAGAAAAACGTGCGGAGTTGAACGGATGCACATAAGGCAATATGATAAAACTATTACACAACTGTGCTTAAGACATGCATCCATCCCTGGTGAAGATAAAATGGCCTCATACTGCAAATAGGAATCATACATTAAACTATTTGCACTTTGCTACATACAGTATGTAACTTTTTTTTCTTCAAATAGCCTGCTGTTTTGTGATCTGGTAAATTAGCCCGAAGTTACAAATCGCGTCTTCATCAGCGCAAAACTCAAGCTCGAGAAATTAGATTGAGAATTTTGCTCAGTGTTCGCGCATAGTGCAAGCTAGTCTTCGGGCTGGGAAGACGGACCACAAATAGCAGGCACTTCTGCAAAATACTAGTAGCAGGCTATTTTGCAAACTATCCCAAGATATCTTAGGAAGATTTCCTGAGCAAATAGCTGGCTTCAACTGCCAAATAGCCTGCTATTTCGTGATCTGGCTAATTTCCTGGCGGGCTATTTATATTTTCTGTTTTCTGTTTCAAATATATTCCAAAGCATATGGACCATGTGCACACTTTACACATGTCTTCTGCTAAATATCTATGTTGACATGCTTTAAGTAAATCAGATCAACATAAAATTACTCTAGTAAATAATAACTAAATAAAATTCAAAAATCTAACTTTGTAAATATGTTTATGAAATATACATAGTACGAGGAAGATAAAACGATTATTTCACAAATGCTTACAATAAGTCTCTATTTCTGGTTATGTATATCCAAATTAGTTTTCTGTCCAATATAACATCTGCTGGCTCTATTCGCACATGACATACATGTAACACTTTCCTAGCAACTATCTGCTGCGCTTTCCATTAAGCATCAGCAGAGGCCTTTATGATACATCCATATATTTGATTACTCCAGTACTAATAGCCCGGGGCCACTGTGAATTATTAAAAACAGTGAATCACTAATAATATGGCCTAAATAAATCTCTCTTCCATCGCGTGGAATAGCCCGGTGGGGCTGCGAAACCACCTGTGCACATTTTGATGTTAGTTTTTGCCATAGATCTTGTTTGTCACTGCCTTTTTCTCCACATTGTCTATCGTATTTCAAATATATTAACATTATGGCAATGTAACCTACAGCATTCAATTTTCTCAGGAAAAAAACAAATTCAAAGGTTTATACATGCATCATATTGAGGAGGCAAAATAGATGGTGGTAGTACATTTTTTCTCGCCATACCATGAAAATGTATTAAAGCAGTTGAAGTAAACTCAAAATAAGCGTGTGTCTCTAAGTTTTGTGAGTCGTTCTACATGTATGGGATACAGGAGTCACTTATGAGTACCTGCTCTGAAAGCTAAGGTGCTAAAATCCATTCTTGTCTAAAAAAAAATTAAAGTATGATGAGTCTACTTATAAATGGTCTAGCAATTGAAAGCGTTAAAGAATAAGAGTCAAGTAGCACAGTTAAATATCTGCCAGCTGGGAAACTATGAAATAATCAATACAAGTAAGAAGCTCTCCAAAATTGATTTCAATAGAAAATCACTGTTATTTTGCTCTGATTCGTAATGTTTTTCCTATTGAAAAAAATCATTCGGATGGTCATATCTCAGCCAATACTCAACATATTCAATTGGTTTTCAACATTTGGCCATTAATTTTGATGATCTTTCAGAAAATGAATTTGGAAACTCTAAAATAGTTTTTTTGATGACGTCACACTTGACCACTCTATATATGTGTAAGATGCTAGTCTGTATATAGTAAGTACTCTGTTAATGAAAAACTGTTTGGGAAACTTTTCTTATGATAGTTTTATCTATCGAAAACTTTCATTCAGATATTGCACAGCAAAACTGTAGCATTTTGTTTTTACTATGACTTAAAATACCCTTCACATTTAAACACAGAGCTATTAAGTGATTATGCATAGGACTATTGTCACATGCACATAAAAAACAACCTGCTGTTTTTTTCTTCTCCAGTGGTTTTTGTACTGCATCATATCTGAACGAACCTTCAGAGTGGAATGTCTCAAGATGTCTCAAGATGTCTATCATCTCTTAATGGAGAGGAAATGGAAATACAAGGATGCAGCAAATCTCCTAAACAAAAGGAGATGGGTTTACTTGATTTACCTTTTTGTAAAGCTGTGATTCATATTTGATCTTTTTACTTTCTTGTGATTTTCATTTCATTTCTTTTGAAACATTCCTCCTCTTTTCGTGTATTTAGGTGTCTAGCATGTCTTCAAGATGGAATCCATCCGAAGTGTACAGGAGAAGACATTCATGAGCAGCATTCATTGAGTGGAGTTCTGTACAAGTACACAGCACTTTTCCTTAATACCAAACGGTGATAGGTTTACTCAACTTTTCTTTTATAAAGCCTTGATTTAGCTTTGATGTTGGTAGTGTTCCTCAGGAGACTATATTTTCTTTAGAAACATTCTTGAGATTCAAATGACGGTCTGTAGGTGTGGCATCTATCCTAAGTGTGTGGGAGAAGACATGGGCGATTCGGAGTGGAGTGGAGTGGAGTTCCGTACGAGGATGCAGCACATTTCCTGAACACAGCGAGATGGGTTTACACAGCCCTACCCAAAGGGGAAATGAGTCAGAGAGAGGGAGAGAGTAAGAGCATGGTGGATAAAGGGAGGTGGTAGGAGAAAGGGAGGTGGGTAGCAGAAAGCCAGATGAAGAGACAAACAGGAGAGAGGGAGAGAGTGAGAATAGAAGACTAGAAGAGCAAGGGAGACAGACACAGAGAGAGAGAGACAGAGAGAGAGAGATTTTTTAAAAGGCAAAAAAGAAAATGTACTCCTAAACCACAAAAATGGCTTTCAACCTCTTTTATTCCGTCACACCAAATGTTTCCATTATTTCCTTAATTTCACTATCTCTTTTTTGTATTTTTTCTGTTTCAATTTATTCTTTTTGTATTTCCTATTATTTCTCTATTGCTCCCATAACTCAAATTATTTGCTTCTTTTCCTGTTACATTTTTTGTTATCCCTCTCTCCCCACCCCCTCTCTCTTTCTCTCTCTCTCTCTCTCTCTCTCTCTCACTCCTCATTCCTCCCCTCCTCACTCTTCTCTACCTCACCCTCCTTTCCCACGCCTCTCCTTTGTGCTTCTCAATGAAGCATGATATCCCTGCCCATAAGTATTGATCACACCAACCCATCCATTTCCTTCTCTCTCCAGGAAACGGTCTACCATTGCACCAAGATGGCAGATCCTCTGTCTTCACACCAAATCTTTAGCGCTCTCTCCTTGATGTAGTAGTACACGAGGTCCATGCTTTCTCCATATTGTAGAGTCAATGGATGCTTTACCATTAGCCTAAATAAGCTCAAGCATGAGACTTTTTGACATAATAGCCCAAGCCTGGATTTTCCCATTTTCAGTAGCTTAAGTAGAGCAATCCTCTAGAGCGACCCTCGCTTCTATGAGGGATTTGGCTTAGGCATAGTCCAAATGCATCTCCTTATTGGCAGACAGATTAGGAAATGAAATGGCCAAATAGGAAGATATGTCATGAACTAGTACCAGTTCAGAGGGTAATTAACAGCTTAAGCTAACATCTCAAGCACAATGGTGAAGCAGCCCACTATTGAAGGCTGATACAATGTATGATATCAGATAATCCATGAATGAAAAATCTCTTAATATAACTATGACGGATGGTAGTGATACCAGAAAGCTACATTATACATCGGTTATATCTAGAGATTCTTCATTTGAGACAAAATATATGGGGAAAAGACAGCAAAAAAAAGCTGCACAGAATTGCCTTTTGGGGGGGTTTTCACTGTAATATGGAGCCAACTGTTAACTATAATCAGGTTTATTTCCCAGGATCAGAATTAGCAGGCAATTTTTGAAAACTAAGGCTAATAATGACAGACCCCCTATTGCAGCACCAATGCCACTTTAAGATTATTACATGAAGTGAAACATGTTACTCTGCAAATTGGATCATTTCAGGAGAGGTGTCAGTTCCACGAGTAGTGCTGAAAGAGAGTTTACTTGGCGTAGGGCAGGTTCAAGCTACCACCACCCGTGCTTAATTGAAGAGCAAGTCTTCCATAAGACTACAGATAGGTTCACACAAAAGTCTTTAAACTTGAAGATTATGGTTATGGTTTTAAACTTCAGGTTAAGTTGTAGTGAGAGACCATATGGACGCACTGCAGGATATAAAGCTTTGAGTTTACTTGAAGTTTTAAATAAAAAGCGATCGTATTAGTGAGGTTCACACGACAGTCCAATAACTTTAATTCTAGGGTTGTAGTTTTAGACTTGAGGTAACCTTGGACTTACAAACTGTGTGGACGCACTCCAGGTGATAAGACTTAAGTTTACTCAAAGTTTTATACCGCAAATGATCTTAATAGTAAGGTTCACATGACAGTCTATTAACTTTAAGTTTACGTCCTGGTTTTAAACGTTGAAGTTATCTTGTAGAAAGGGACCACATGGACGCACTTCAGATTACACAACTTTGAGTTTACAAAGCTTTATCTTTACTTGAACTTGTAAGCCATGAGTGATATTGTGGTTAGCGTGATAACTACAAATAGTGGGGGTCCTCATTTGAAGTAATGTGCCATCATACATGTATGCAAATGACTTCAAGGTTTTGCCTGCTTGTAGTTACAATGACTGCTTGCCCAACAGGAAGTTTACAAATTGAAACACCAGTTGTTTCAGTTCCTTGTGAACTCCTGTCGTTAACAGACTGTCAAAAGCTTTACTGTTTCTAAAACTATGACAGTCCAGTCTGAATAAGGCTTATAGCAGTGAAACCGACACCTACCAGCAAATCTTTTGAACAAGTTGGACCAAGTATGTTGTTATGATCCTCAAGACCACCTCAAGTCAGCCGCCCACAGTCTACACGTACACTGCTAAATAAACCGTTTGAGATATTGTGCCAACTATATGCATTACGCACCATGCATATCCATGGTACTACATGTAAGCTGTACAAGCGCAATGTAGCATGTACAACGTCAATCTGGTAATTTCCAATGTGGACATAACTGGAAATCATAGTGTCATTGGAATAACGCAGAGCTCCACCCAATATCTAAGTCCAGATTTTTCTCTTTATCAGCATAAAAAGGAGGAAATGGATTGTATAACTACCTCATTTGAGTAATCTGGTATCCAAACAAAAATACATGTATTTTTTTTAAATTACAGGTTAATTAATGCTAATCATAACAACTTTCTGCTTAACACAGTCACATCAGTTATTAACAGAATGGAGCAATAAGCCTTTCTGTCAGCCGCACAACAAAGCCTTTCTTTGATTTTCAAAGAACAAGCACATTATTTAGGTAAGAACCTGAAGCACTCACCTGCAATCCAATGCTGTACAGAATATGACAGAATGTCAGACCAGCTTCAAGTGACACAGAGTGTAATCAGGTTGATTCCTGCAGAAAATGAGAAAAGTAGAAGGAAACATGATAAAAGCTCAAATGTATCAGGATATACATGTACCTGCATGTAGTCTCAATGTCAAATGTCAGTGCACTATTGGATTAAGGTACCTGTAGAAGTATTTATATAATGACATGCATTAGCTCCTACTTCTTAGCATAGTTTAATGGAATAAAATTGCATTGTGATCTGTGAGATCATGGAAGATCCTTTAGAGCTAGTCAACAACCAAGGGAAACAAATAAAATATTGAAGTATATATCTTACACAACTAATATTGGCTTCATTCAAATAGGCTACACTGTATTAAACAATCATAAACTGTCTGCCTTAAGAAAAACTGTTTCTCATTGGCCTAAAGTGCGATTTATACAGAAAGTCTCCAACTTTCATTAGTGAGGCCCACACAACAGTGAACATAGCTAATATGGCCGATTCCAATGAACTACCTGTGGCATGCAATGGTTCATTTGCCATCAACTACAATGTAATTGCACAAAGCCTACCTTATAAAGTTAATTTATCTAATTACATCATCATCTCAAACAAATTTGCTCGTTTGGCTGTGACTGGCAAACAATTTGGCATCATTGCCGCTGTAATGAGAAACTACCGTGCATGACATGTAGAAGGTAGTTTATCATTGCTGCCCCCCCCCCCTTCCTCCTCCCAACCACCACCATTCTCCTTACATAGATGAAAGTACACAATGTACATTACTCTCAAGTCAACGGCTCAACCCTAGTTAATTGCAATATCACATATTACAAATATTAACTTAACTAAATTGACACATCAAAGTGGCTACTCAAGTGGAAATACCTGAAAGAAAGTGATCAATTAAAATATATTTCTATATTGACACTCATTGTCGAAAACTGCAATGTATAAGTTCAAGTTGTGTTGACATTCTATGCAGGTGAATTCATCAAAACAGGTTCTAAAATAACCATGGACAATTATCTTGAAGATTTTTATGTATGAATAACTGGTATCTGCCAAATATATGTGTGAGTATAACGTGCAAAATGAAATGTTGAAATGTTTGTGCCTTCAACATTGTCCCAAACGCTAATTTCTGTCTTGGCAATTTTCATAGTAGCAGGTTTTCACAATTTTTGCTACATTTATTTTGTTTACATTTGACTGGGCTTAACTATACCAAAACTCATGATTGTAGGACAACAATTTATTATTTTTTCCACAAAAAATTATCAAAATAAAGCTTCACTGCAAGTACTCAGAAATGGCTTTATAATCATAAAGAAACTGGAGAGTACCTTTGAAAGGTCAAAGGCAACTGAACTGATAAAATATCTTGACCTTTGCCAAAAAGTGGAAATAAAATCTCTTCTTCCGAGCGTTCATGCTGTGTATGGAATTGAGTGCGTACTCAACTTCTACATCAACTGCTCTCAATTTCTTCATTATTTCTTAAATCAGCCCTATGCCCCATTTACACATTTACACGTCAAGCAAAACTTTATGTACATACAACTACATGTACAGTACCGGTATATGAAATCAATGATTTGAACACTGGAGATGCAAAAGTCTTGGGTTTGAACCCCGCCACGGCACTTATGTTATTAAACAAGGCATTTATCTACATCGCTTCTCTCCACCCAGGTGTTACATGGGTACCTGAAAGAAAAAGTAAGTCATTGAAGTTTCTGCAGCATTGTGAGCATTAAACAAATGGTGCCTGGCTGGAATACTCCCAAGTTAGTGGAGAATATGCATACATGTATACATTGTAGTTCTGTGCAGGCAAGCCTGAATGAGATGATCTGTATCAAACTTACAGAAATCATCAATGAATAAAGCGCTTTATAAACCAAGAATATTATTTACTATTCTTCATTGAAAAGTCACATACATTTTACAGTCCATGTAAAAGGCCATCCTCATATTAGGAGTCCCCTAAAGTGGCACAAAACACATGCCCCCCCCCCCCCCCATGGCCCCATTTAAACTGGTACAAAAGGCAGCCACTGACCTATTGACATCCTGAACAATGCTCTATTCTTGATAATGAGAATGGGGTATCGATCAGACCATTGAGCATGCATGTAGCCATTGTGCGTGAACAACTGGAATTGCTATGATTTATAAAATATAAATTTTATGAAATTTTGACTCCCTATAATTCATAAGTAGATTCTACAAATCAGGATACAATAATAGTAGGTTTTCTAGCAGGGCCACATTTAATAAATAGTTACGATTGATCAAAATCAACCGCCTAAAATCCTCTAATCAATCACAAGTTTGCAGTCTCCTATCTAGTATGTACATAGTTGATTAGTACATATGTAATTTGTGATTAATCGCAACTGTTTACAAGACGGGGCCCTGGAATTGCTTTGAAAAGAACAGGCCTTTTCACTTGTCTTCGTGTAAGGATTTAAAATGTCAGTTCATTGTCCATTTTCCTAGTGAATATATAGTGGTTATATAGTGGCCAGCTGTCATATGAATTGACCTCTTTAAAACTTGTATCTTAACAGGTTTTTTTAAACAATGTTTTTTTCTAGTCTGTGAGCTCTTTTTGCTTTATCATCATTGTTTAATACACAATGTTTCTTTAGACAAGTTTTATACAAATTTCCTATAGTGTAAACAGGCAATAACTCTTTTAATTTTATATTACTTTTATTTTACTTTTAATTATTTGTATTACCCAAGCCAAGCTTACATGATGTACGTAGCTCCTCTGTTAATGGATTACACTTGATATGACATTTTTCTTCAATATATACAACTCTAAAAAATAGTCCAAAATAGCCTCACAGTCATTTGTGTCTTTGGCAACAAAGGAAATTCATTACATCTTACTCAAATGCCAAGGGCATTTTTCATACAATACTAAATTTACTACTAAGGCTCCCCACAAATTTGCCAGGAAATTGTTAGAGCTAATTCGATCATTCCCTCATTTGTAATTTGCTAGCAAAAGAAGATTAATTAGGTTCATTGGATTAAGAGCTATTTTTATAAATATCTTCAAAAGAATTAATAAGCTTGATGTAAAAATAAAACATGTAACTGTCCTCTTGATATCATAAGGAAAGGATTTTGCCAATGACAAGGTATTTATGTGAATGATAGTCAATGTTTTAACAAACAATGACTATCATTCAAATGTATTACCGGTATTACGTTTCTCACAAAACCAAAGTAAATGATGATACATGTACAAGTGTAGGAATATGGCCAACTTTCAGCAAATCATTTGGATTAGAATTCATACACTTTATTTTGAAATCATCAAATAAAACATTATCTATTGGGCAATCATCGGATATAATTCAAACTTCCAGATGTTAAATTTAAATCTACATACATGTACATGATCACCCTTTTAAAGGAGAAAAAAAGTTAAAGTGGAAGATAAATCTGCATCCATATTACTAGTGATGTCTAGCAACACCCCCAACTCTCACAAAATGCTGTAAAACAATACAGCATGACAGTCTAATAAAGGGCCCACACTAAAAAGTATAACAACTGTGATGAGGAATAAATTGCGGTATCACGTTACAGCAAGGCGTGCTTTGGGGAAATGCAGTGAGCAATAGAAAGGATGCACATGTAAAACACTTTTACAAAAGCTTTTATAATTTCAGTGCAAACAAAAAACTCACATTCCTGACTTTTGTTGCTAGGAAACTAACAATAAACACAACCAAAAACTAACTTAAAAAACTAATTTAAAAAAATCTCTGGAGAGTGTTTTTTTTTATGCCGTCACCAATTTTTTTTTTTGCAACTTGTGAATGCTCCCACTCATAAATGCTGGTGAACTATTCAAATTTTTGGTCAAGCGTCAAGTCTGCGCTCAAACTACTCACCAAAATACCAGAATGAGGAAACACCAACATTTTTTTCATTGGGTTTTTATAGTAGTGTAAATGGCAGTCCAAAAACCTGGTGGTTTTTCAAAATGGTTTTGGGACAGTGTAAATGGGTCTAAGGATGACGTTAGCAATTTACAATATTCATTATGTGATTGGGTTACGCCATGTGATGCCTAAAAACGGGTAGTTTGCACGAAATCGGAGTCCTGAGTCTTAGATGTCACTGTCCACAAATATTTATTGGCACAGCTAGCATGAGCAAAGTCCTACCTGCATGTATGCACGTCATATGAAAAATGAAAGAAAATACACTGTATATATTTTCTATAAATTATCAATCACTATTGATTACATACGTGTATAACTTGCAAGCATAACATACCGGTAATTCATTACAGTTACACTGTACATGTACACAATATTTGTTCCAGGTACATTTCCTATAGGCTCTTGTGAAAGATACATGTACAATTGTACATGTATGTAACCATTTACATGTATAAGTAAACTAATTTAGGATTAGAGTTGCAATTGAATTTTAGGCTAGTTTAGGGTTAAGCGTGGGCATAAAATTTGGTCCAGGTTTAAAGTTATGAATTTGGTTATTGTCGAAACTTGACCATGGAGTACGGCAATTGACACTGGAGTATGTGTCATGGACCTACCTGTATAATAAACATCATAAAGCCTCATTTCCATCAATCTACGCATGGATGACCTATATACGCTATTAGCAATTTTACACTTGTAGCTGTATATGTATTACTTTGGATTTACTCATGCAGTGCCGGAGGCTCCAAAGCAATTTATCAGTTTAACACACAATTTGGAAATTTCCTGCTATATACGGTACTCATTAAAATAATTGGAAAATATGTACATATGTATGTTAAACTTTAATAAACCATGGTACGATTTCCACAACACGGCTACATACATGTACATGTATGATTAGGATGCCAAGATAACCAATCAGCTATAACAAAACTGTATACAGTTTGTACGTATAAAATCAACTCTCACCAACAAAATTTACTTGGCAATTGGCATTTTAAGGGTTAACAGGTAAGAATTATGAAGAAAATAAGGCAATATAAGTTATAAAACCTTGAGCATAGAACCTTGGGTTCCAAGCCCACCATTTACTACATGAATGTGATTACACATGCACAGACAAACTAACTAATGTGCAGAAATGGAACTACATTGTTTATGCCCTATTGCTTGGATTTTTTTTAATTAAAAAGATGAAAATAGATGTGCAAAGTAAAAGAAAACAAGGCTATAGTATGAGAAAGGGGAAGAAATGAAGTGTATGCATACAGAAAAAAACAAGCGAAAAAGACGAAGTTAACAAAAATATGACATCAATCATCATCACAAACGAACTTCCCTGAATATAATCAAATGACATTGACGCCACAATCACATTATCCATAAAGAAATTAAAAATGTATATTTACAAACAAGTCTCTGCAAGGAATTTCAGAGAAGTTTAAAAAAAAGAAATGTTAAGGGTATCTCCATGATACACATTTTATAATGAGAAAATAGCCATAATTGTGATCTGAAGTGCGCAGTAAATATTTCTCGGATATATAATCTCATAACTACACATTTTAATGTCATGTACTTGGAAACTAATGACTTATTTTCTATTGCAATGTAATAAGATTGGCTCAATCGGTTTATTCACTCAAGCAGTTTGTTAACATCATAAATCTTGTGACGTTTCTCTAATGAAACTCAAGTGGACGCTACTGATACTTAATTACAAGGAAATGGCAATAGGCAATCGTTGCCAAATTCTTGCTTCAAGTGCTAATTCGTTACTTTATATTGGAGATATGAAAATTGATGTTTATGATAGTAGTATCACAGGTATTTGCTTTGCAAAGAAATAGGCACATTCACGTAAATGTACTGTACATGTACAGTGTATGTAGGGTACCTTTCGTGTACATGTAAAGTCAATCAAATATACTGTGCAAATGTTTAATATTCCTTTAAGAACATTACTACCCCCCATAAAGAATAGCAAACAAACAAACAAACATATACATTAATGAATTAACAATTCAAATAAAAATGATGAAAATATAAATAAGAGAAAATAACTTAACCCAACACATAATATATTTATGTAATTAAATAAAAAAAAGTTTATATCTCACTTGGCTAAGGCACCATCCCCCCCCCCCCCCACCCCGCATCATTTTTAAGAAAAATACACACACACACACACACATTGAAAAAAAGGTAGAGAAAGTGAGAGGGAATAAGGGAGAACAAGATTTAAAGTGAAGAAAAAAAAGCATAAATGTAAAGAGGGGAAGGCATGGCATGGAGAATGAAAAGAAAACAGAAAGATACATGTATCCTGACTGCAAATCTTCTTAGACAATATACTGAAAGCAACAGACACAGATCTGTTCGGAGAAAGATGACGCAAAAAAAAGATGAAAAAATCACAAATTGACAGAGAGCCAGCACCAATTGCTCTTGCATGGGATCCCCAGTGACCTTCTGAGAACCATTTCCATTTTGGCAGTGCTCATGAAATGACGCCACTTTACACTAAGGAGACGCTCCTTATTTTCACACAGAAGCATGCCCAGTAATAAGAATAGACCACAGGAGAAAACTTCCTTCCTTCCTCTATTGTACTAGTCTACAAATACAGGCTCTTTGATCAATTCAAGAACAAGCAATGATTTGCATATATTTCATTTGCTCTTGAAATTGTACATTTTTATATTAAATTGTTTTTAATAATAGACATTAATCATTTTTTTAAATACAAAATTACAAACGCATGTGTTCATGCAAATATTTTAAAACAATCATTCGGGATACTGCTGATACTATAATGGTAAACAAAAGAACTTTGCTCTCCTACATGTACATAAATTAGCAATTAAAAAAAATGACCTAGTGAACTAAAAACTGTATTGCACATACATGTACACGTAGGGGTACATCAGAAGTAAAGTGCATGCCTGCCCCATTTAGGGTGCCCCAGAATAAGGTCAAATATAAAATGTGTAGAGTGGCCAGACACATTTCTTTGATAAAACAAAGAATTTTACACACCCCTACATTCGGTTAAAAGCTACCGGTACCTCATTTAGCTAATATTCTATACCCATTTTTAATTTCAATTGAAAGTATTAAAACTGTCTGAATGAATGTGCGTGCAAGCAGTACAACAAGCTTTAGATGCTTAGTAGCTACATGTAGGTGACTGCATGTTTTTCAAGATATGTGTCGCACCAATTCAAATGTTGTTTGTAGGGTACGTAGACCGCCAAAAAGTAGCATCTGTTGCTGAAGCTGATACCTGTGAAAAATGCAACTGGAATAGAACAGCTCCAAATAGTCCTCGAACCCAACCAAGTGGAACATCTCAGCACAACCAAAACACACCAGCCTGCTCGTAAAGCATCAACATTCCACATGCATCTTCAAAATGCGGGTAAAGCAGGCTCAAAGAGGGCGGCATGGAGTCGCTAGAATATTCACCTGTAGATTTTAATTTGTAATTGAGACATCACAGGTTGTATAGATGACTTGACGCGGCAAGCGGAGGGAGCTTTGCAGGAACTCGGCCAGGTCATCGATGCCTGCCCATTACCAATCAACAAAGCAAAATAATTCTAATGGGAGTGGGGAGGAGGGGAGGTAAAAAAAAAAGAAGAAACTATGCTTCCTGTTTTCGTCTAAAGACGATGTCCGTAATGCTGTGAGAACGAATGCGATATGGGTAACTGGGCGAAAGTGATACTGTAACAACAGGGGAAGTTGGAAAGCCGTTTCCGTGGATCTTTGTCAGAAAAACTGTGACGTTTAGTTTTGTCCAAGTCATTATCAAAAGTGTCCAAATTCCAAAATCTCAAAAAGTATGCTAGACAGAACTCTGAAAATGAAACCGGAACAACTGCAGTCAAGCATGTATATTTTTTGTAGGTATGAAGACATAAATTGTATCACTTCCCCCATCATTTCAGATAATTTAAAAGTTTTTTTAATACCCACATTATGATTTCAAAGCTGCAAGTACAGTATATGAATCCCTCTAATTAATTGGTAAAGTATTGTCAAAATAAGCTCCAGGGCCCGTATTCAATAAACTTCTAAAGCATGAAATTTAAGAACTTTTTCTTATCTTTGTGCTTAGAGAAAAGCCTTAGGAAAGAAGCGTGTTCTATAAGAGCATTTAGGGCTATTCAAGAATTTTGCCCTAGGAGTAACTCTTAGATTCTAGAGAAAGTGCTTACCGGTAACTAGCTTTTTGTATTCAAACACAATCAAGATATATGAGATAAATAAGAATTTAACCCAACATCTAAAATACTAGTGAGGATGTTAACATAGGACCTATTTCGCTGGGCATTGCTTCAGACTTTGATCAGATGGAATGAAACATACTAATGCAGCATAGCCCTGTGGGGCTCTTTGAAGCTGTTTAAAAGAAAAGTAGAAGAAGCCTACGGTCAATGCTATATCTACATGTACATGTAGATCAGGAGACTAGAGTCAGTCGGTCAAGCCCAAAAAATTGTGTATCATTGCTGTTAGCATACCTCTCACCATGCTCTAACATAAGTTGGGTATAAGTTTTTGTGAGGTGTAATTGTTGTTTTAAAATACGGTACTCAAATTTAGCTGCATTTGGGCAGCCTGACTCAACCAATTTGACTATTCAATATGATATCATCAAATCTAAGAATTTTGTCTATTATCTGAGCTAAGACAAAGTGCTTTTATGTTTAGAATACAGCTAGGGCAACTTTAATTAAACTAGACAAATTCTGAGACATTTTTTGGACTTAAGAAATGTATCTTAGAAGTTTATTGAATACAGGGCCTATCATTACTACCGGTAGATGTAGAAGGGAGTAAAAGCAATAAGTTGGGGGAAAGGGTAAACATATAATTTGTGAAATTTCTCATACTTTTTTATGTCACATTGGAACAATATCATAGTAGCAATGTCCCCTGAAAAGAATTGCTCTTCAAATGCCATTGTCTTTGAAACGAAAATGAGAAATAACAGAGGTGTATGGACTGATCACTCATGCAATATGTCTGTGTAGTCCCATATATCCATTTCTATGTGCGATTTATATGATTTTTCAGCAAGAATGAGCAGATTAAAAAAAAAAAAACATTTTGAACATTCTGTCTAAAACCTCACAGAATACATTTTTTCACAATGAAAAGGTTTATGCATGACCAATACCTAATTCTATCTGTAATGCCATTTGGCTCTGAGCAGACGATAGACTAGTGTTATCAGCTTAAGATGTCGACTTAGTGATGTAGAATGTGATGGGGGTTTAAAAGAAAAAGACAAAGCTTTGATTCCCATCCAAAGGAAGTCTGAGTCGGAATCAACCACACCTGGGGTAGGAAAATCTCATTAATAGTTTTGGTTAGAGAAGTTAGTGGAATTCTACTTCACTATCTGGTTGTCGTTGTTGCTTATGAATATTATCCAAGTGTAATCAAGTATGATTAATAATGTACAATATTTGATTAATTTAGCTTAATCTACTTTGGCTTCATATTGGATCCATAACAACATAATCTGTTTAGAAAAAGTCATAGAAGCATTTTTATCCAACTTTTGAAGAATTCAGTACACTCGGGTAGATTCTGTACTTTTCTGTAACTCTGCTTTGTGTGCTACACTTTGAATCTGTATGTTTTAATAGACACATGGTAGCTCATGAACTTGTATCCCCCTGTTGGAGTACAGTGTTTGTAAGTAGTACTTTTTGATAATGCAAATATTTGATTATCAGCCTTAATTCACTTTTACTGTGCTTCATTAAATGATGTATTAATAAGAATTAACCACATAATATCCAATTCAACTTTTTAGTTTTAAAACTTGAATGACTTGATGATGTACTTTTTCTCCTACTTTACTTCATGTACTACAAGGTACTGCAGCGATAGACACGTACATGTACCGTATGTTCAAGGTACCAGGGCAACATTGCACGAAACCGTAATAATAAGTACCTACATGTTCACTAGTATACCATTGAAACGCATGTACTATAATCAACATGTACTTCACTGGTATGTCATGGGGCTTGTGCTAAGGATGATTTTGTGAAACATTGTGCAGATAATTATTTTTCTCCTACTCTTCCTTTTCATTCATTCAGATAGATCTCTCCTTACCCTCTTCTTCTCTATCCCATCTTTCTCATCCTACCTGTATTTTTCGCATCTTCCCTACATTGTACCTCTGCCCCTCGATCCTCCCAAGCCTTTTACTTCCATTCCCTTGGATCTTCTCCAGAAAAACGACTAACAAGAGAGCTTAACAGCCCTTAAATGGGCAAAAAAACACATGGCCTTCATTCTGCTCTCCCTATTCGGTCACACAGCGAATGGGGTGGCAGCCCCTAGAGGCAGCACCCATCAATTTGATTAAGAAGGAAATGTACCCGGGGGCACCCGAAAATTTCCAAATGCATTAAGTCTATTAGTTGAATAAACTCGCAAGCTGTCAGACAGGCACAGCACAAACTCCTCTTTTTCACGCCACCACTATTTGTATCACATTATCGCAGGCAGTGTCAATGGATGGATCGCGAGAAAGAGATAGAAAACAAGAGACAGAGAGATAGAGACAAAGACAGAGAGACAGAGAAAGGAAGGAGGACAGAAAGAGAGCAGGGTAGATATACACAGAGAGCATTCAGAGAAGAAAATATTCAGTCTATAGCTACGACAGCCTGTCATCACTGCTTATAATAATAATAATAATTAAATGTTTTTGTATAGTGCATATTAAACACATTGGCAAAATTGCATGGCTCCATGCGCTTTACAAAACAGTGTAGTGTAGTAGTGGACAGCTAGTACCAAGTAACATATGGTAGAAAAGAAACCAACGCTCATGGTTCTTTTTAACCAAATTTGTTACAGTAATTTATTTCTAGTTTTCAATGATACCGGTACAATTCTTTGCTTTCAGAAGTCTTGTGAGTATATGACTCTGCTTTAAATAAAAATGCAATATTTCTGAATTTTTGCTCAAATTATGGAGAAGGCTACTATCAAATTCTTTAGCAACTAAATCAATTTAATATTGACCAAGAAATATTGATTGTTGCCATAAGGCATGTGCATACATTAATACATGTAATGTAATATTATGCTATTGTTTAATTCAATATTAATCTGTCCAAGTTCCCTCCAGTACACTACATATTAGAAAGTGAGACACATGAATGAATTTGTACATGCATTTTTGTGTTGATTCTGTATACGGTAAAAGAGAGAGATAGGGAGGGGACAGAGATAGAAAGATGAAAAAGAGATTTAGCAATAGTAGAAATGAGATAGATATATATACATGCACCCATAGTTTTATGTTGAAGGTAAAAATGGCTGTGTTGAATACTGAAGAAGAAAAAAAGGTATGCCGAGTAAAGAGGAGAGACACAGCTTGGAACAAAACAACAAGTTTAAGGAGTATGGATTTGAAAAGAAAAGAAAAGAAAAGAAGGGAGAGAGAGAGATACAGAATTGACAGAAATTGTCTGTTTAGAGTCAGAAGGGTGATACCTCTGTGTATGATGATACAAGTTAACACCCTCCTGGCTTCAGACAAATGAAATTAGGTACTGTACATGCTGTATTTGTGATGAAGGTAGAATGCATCTGAGTTCATTCATGTAAAAAGAGTCACAACTGTTGATTCATTCATATGGCAGAGACAGAGGGAGGGAGAGGGAGAGGGAGAGAGAGAGAGAGAGAGAGAGAGATAGAGAGAGAGGGGGGAGAGAGGGGGAGAGAAGGGGTGAAGAGGAGGAGAGTGAGGCAGTTTGTGTTGTGGGGAAACAGCCATGTTGACTAATGCATGAAAGAAAGAAAAAACATCACAGCTGTAGATACAGTCATAAAGAGAGGGGAGGGAGAGGGGGAAGGGATGAGAAGAGAGAGAGGGGGAATTAAAAGAGAGGTATGCATTAACATGTACATGCAATTTCTGTGCTAAAGGAAAAGGGGTCACAACTGTTGATCGACTCACTAGACAGACAGGAGAAAGGGGGGGAGACTAAGGAAGAGGAGAGGAAAGAGGGGTAAAGAAAACCGTGTAAATTATGGAAATCACATGGATCTCTGTCTAGCAACACATCTCAGTGGAAATAATGGAGGTGAGATCGATAGATTGCAGCCACTTGGCCTATCCGTTCCCATTTGTCACTCACTAAACCTTGGGATTCTTGCCAAGATTGCACCAAATAACAAGACAGTGATGAGAAGGAAAAGAGGGGATTGTTTTATACAACACGACATGTGTGTGTAATGTGAAATTAAGCCGTAATATAGTCATTACAAAATATTTTGATTCCTTCAATTTACAAGCCCATTATTAGGCCAAATAACACAAAGTAAAGCAGGCATTTTCTTAAGTTTAAGGTCCTAACAAAATTCGTTTTGCAATTTTGTATCAAAATGAAAGGATGAAATAATTAAAGTCTAGACGTATTTCGTAACTTTTTACAATATGGATATTACATGAAACCTGTTGGATATGTCCTTGTATTGTGCCCTGTGGAAAAGCTTTTGGATTTATTGGCGATGGGCAAATACGCTCAGTCACATCTAATATGTAACTCATTTAAAATGAAAAAAAACTAAAAACAAAAAAAACATCCTTACAAAGAAAAAAAATCATTGAATAAGTTCTGATGGAAATACTGATAAATAATGCATTGTAATTTCTAAATCAGTTGTAATTTACTGATATCTTTGTTCACTGTGGAATAACCTTCACCATCATAAAAAGCAATCATGCAAGGATGATTTCAATCCATTCCATGTGTTTTAAACTGAATCATATTCAGTTCATCTCCACGTAATGCCACTAAAAGCTTGTGAAAAGTGCACTGATGGGAGAGACAAGAGCATGCTATATTAGATACGGTGAAATAGAGAAATAAAATAAAAAACAATTGGAGACAGAAAGGGAGTTCACAGATCCTTTTCTTACTGTGTTGCAATTTTAGCAAGCCACTATTAAGGATGATGTGGCAAGCTTTCTCCACTCAGTCGTGAAATGAGCACCTCGACAGACATCCGTTGCCCCGTCTAATACATTGTGGTGTATATTAATCTCCCTCATGTGCATACTTTATTGATCAGAAGTGTGATTAAAGCACTGATGACGTCAAGAAAAATCTGCAAGAACAGAGGCCATCCTTTGCTTGTCTTCAAAGAAGTACAAAGAGCCCCCCCCCCCCCCCCCTCTCATTCAAGCCCTTCGCTTATGAATTATTGCATCAATATTACATTTTTCTCCACTGAACGTTCTAGGAAGGTGGTTAACATTGGGTGACTTTGAGTGTCACATACTTCTCATCAACATTCCATCTGTCTATTGACAGCCAGAAGGGTGTAGATTATATAAGATGATACCCTTCTGGCTCTATAGACTATGTGCATCAAACAATTTTTGAAGGGAGATAGAAAGAATGTAGTAAATAAAAACATAAGGATTCTGAGAAGAAAAAAATGTATGGGAATTGTGACAGATTTATATCTGAAAAGCTCTGTAAGAGCTCTCAGAATCTCCAAAAGGCCTCCAATTAAATAGATATGTACAATTGATATGTTATATAACAAGGTGTTTATAAACAGTCGTCACATGTATGCACTTGGTTGATCCTGAGAGGCAGGATATTCATTTGTTTATGTTTGTATTTTGGTCTGCTACATGTATGGTCAGGTTCATGTGGAGAAAAAAGAAGAAAAATCATGTCTTTCCTTTCCTAAATTAATCTCCTGTATTGGCATGGTGGCAGCAGTGGGATTTGCCTTGATTTTCTTTCATGTACCGGTACTATAAAATCTGCAAAAGATATCCAAGCAAAAAGTACTTATATGTACAGCAATTTTTCTATTTTTCTTCAAACAAGGTACATGTACATATACATGTATGATACTATGATATACATGTTACGTCTCTTTGTGCTTCCAAAGGACTTTGAATATCATTACCCCAGCTTTAACAGTACAATGCATTCAAGAAAAGATCCTTCCAGGTACCCACTTTACAATGTAGGCCTACTATACCTGGGTCAAGCATGGCATTGAAGCTGCAGCAGGGATTCAAACCCTGTACCTTGTAGTTCAGAGTCTAGACAAATCCAATAGATCAGATCACAACACCTCTATAATGCACAGTTTTGTATTAGTGCAAATACTATGGTCAGACTAAAGAGCCCTCTATTGGGCATATTAGGCAATGACTTCATGTACCCCTTTGAAATCTACTCCACAAGAAACCAAGTTAATAACTGAAAAGATCTCTGAAAATAAATATTTTGAAGGAAATCTATATTTCCCAATGTTGCATACTTTTCCCCACACAATGCAATTCACATACAGTCACAGACATGATTTAAAATATTAGGCAACTCTGTGCCTATTAATCATGTTGCCTCTGGCTCAAAGGATCGGCGAAAATATTACTCTTCCGTTTGCCTTCCCCGCGAATGAATAAAACATGAATGAGTATTTGAAGTGGTATTAAGAAATCCCTATGGTGATTATGCTTTCCTAATTCTGAGCAGTTAAATTTGGGTTTGATGCGACTGGCAAGAGCCGCGAGACTTGCAATGAGCTTTTTAAGCCTCAGATCAGGAAATGATGAGGAATAAAGCACATGCTGCAACGATAAATATTTAAAACGTGGAGATTAGTAAAACTTTTACTATGATACATTTCTTGCATCAAATCAACGGATTAAAACTTAGTTATTTAACTAGATAATTGCTTTCTTTTTGAATGAATAATTAATGGGTAAATATGAAGCAGGAAGCCCGAAACCTTAATCAAAGATATATAAGCCAGTAAGCCTACTAGTAAATAACCTCAACAAACTGTATCCTTTTATGAATTAATGAAAAAGAAGCCCCCTCAAAAAATAGAGTCCCAGAAATGGAGAAAAAAGCCCTCAAAAATTGAAAAAGTAGCCCCCCAAATTACCCAAAGTTTTATATGGAGCCCCCGAAATAAAAATCTTAATTTTCATGGGACAGGTTTGACTGTAGTGTTGAATCACCATCAAATATATCATTATCTTAGTTTACAGATCTCAACATCTTCAATTTACATCAATGCAATGTAACCAACAACTCACAAATTGACGTTGAATTTGAAACTTAAAGGTAATTCAAATTTTCTGGTACATTCACAACACACTCTCCACTGGGTAACCTTCAACAAGGCACCAAGTCCTCTGATATTATTATTCTTCACAGGAATGGTAACATCCATATCCTCCAGAGGAACTCTAAGGGCTTCTGCTGTTCAGGTGTAGGCTAGAGCCTAGAGGTTCCACAAAGTTTTGCTGCAGAACTTGCCTTCCCTGATACTGCGCTCGTTAGCCTTGCCATCAGAATGCAAATTGGAAAGTAGTGACCTCTAGACCAATCTTACAGCATCTACATGTACATCTAATCAAGACTCCCAAGATTTGGTGTTTTAGGCCTATACATATCTCTTGTAGTAAGCGTGACCAAATAAACTATGTTTAAATCAATAAGAAATCCACATGCAACAGGTATATGTAACTCTCAAATATACAATGTAGATTGCACACAAATGTACATTGTACAGGACTGTCTTCTCCCATTACCACCAATGACATAAAAGGAGGGTGGTGCTTGAAGTTATTTCAGTTTAATGTGATAGGGCCATCCAGCTGTATAAATGTAGATGGCACTTCCAGAGATTCCCTGGGTTGTACTATTTTATAACAAGCTTGTTCATGATCTACCCTCAAGTATTATTTTGAAGCAAGCGTATACTTTGAAGGAAACATACAGTCTATGCAATATATGACATTGCCCAGTGATATTTTTATGGCATCCTCTATCTGGCTGCCCCATGACATCCTTTTAATAAAAATGAGTTGCCTACTTGTAAGGAATACTAAATGCACAATGAAAAATAAAGCACATGTATTTCCTGGTCAGAAGACTAGCTCCAAACCCCAAAACCATCCCTGTCAATACTCGCCGCTTGTTTGGGCACTTCAATTGAAAAATTGCGTAGCTCTAGGACTCTTA
The DNA here is from genome assembly GCA_035222895.1 of Strongylocentrotus droebachiensis. Classification (NCBI taxonomy): domain Eukaryota; kingdom Metazoa; phylum Echinodermata; class Echinoidea; order Camarodonta; family Strongylocentrotidae; genus Strongylocentrotus; species Strongylocentrotus droebachiensis. The sequence goes on from JAVYIG010000299.1 coordinate 293,510, forward strand.
TGTTTGTACCAATGGCCGCAAATCGAGGCAATTTTCTTTCCTCGAACTCCTCTTGAAAGCAGCTCAAGTTGAATGGCTGAGAACAAATTAACATCAATCACACAGAGATTCCTCCAACATAAATGTTTGATGCCACTTTTAGAAAGGCATCCGCTCGAAATGGATTTCAGTTTTAACCAATGGTGATGCTCTTGAGCGGTGAATATCTATGAAAAAAATTGAAAACGTGAAGAAAAAAAAATTGTTCATCCATGCTAAGAATGTTTACATACTGATTTAATAAATCAAGTGAAGGCCTTTACACCTATTAAATGGGACTATTCAACTACATTGTATAAGTCCATTATTAGCAGAGTAAACATTGAACATTTTCTGAAAAGCTTTGACTACAGTGTAGTTACATGTGCATTAATATTGGCTTTTAAAAAGAGCATGAAATTGGCTAGACTTTGTTCATAAAACATATCTCAAATGGATGCATGTGGTAAAGTGGTAAATAGGGGATTTTTTGTTCTCCTCTGGAGGATGTTGTGTTTTAGTTGGGGGGGGGGGGGGTGTCATAAGAATGGCCTCATTGCTGATAAGGTGATTGCACCCTTTCATGTAAAGCCTTTAAAAAAGTGTTGTATCGCCCTTTAGGTGCCAGCACCTGAGTCAGTCGGTTGGTTGATTTTTTTTTGATTTTTTTTTTTTTTTTTTCCTTTTTTGGGCTGATATTTTTTAGTTTTGAATGCTTAAAGGTAAAGACCAGTATTGGTAACGCCCCAATTTCAAAAAATGAAATGGAAGTTCTCATTACCAATCATGTGAAAGAATATGTTTTGACTAATACATGATGATAACAAATTTGCCGGGAAACCGCCTACTAATTCATATATTTGGTAAATTTATTTCTCTCATGGTCGTGCGAGAGAGATAGGGTAGTCCCATATACATCTTTCTGTGTATAGTGCTTGTAACTTTTCGAAGAATGGGCCAAATTTCTTATCATTTTGATGATTCCAGAACCATGCAGATGCTAGATGCTAGATGATCAACCTTTTCTGATCGATTCCACAACGTTTCTTTCACAATGCAATCGCATGACCATTACTGGTCTTTACCTTTAAAAGCGAGACTGCACTACTTGTAACTACTTGCGCCCTCTGTATAGCAAACAATGGCTAAGCGGAACCTGTTAGTCCCCTTTTTCTTATGTTAATTGATAGCTGATTTGATGAGATAACCACCTGTCGGAGACCAAACTAGTGCAGATAGGCTTTAATACATATTTTTTAATTCATTAAACACTCTTTATCTAAAAAACTGTAAAAAAAAAAAAACTTTACCGGTAATAAAAAGCAGACAGTAGATTTTAAAGATTTTTGGGTCACTGGCAAAGGGCAATTTTTTTATACCTAAGGTACATACAGTCTCTATGATTTCTCTAAGATTCAAGACTTTCCTGAATGAAATTTATATGTTCATATTTTTGTTATTCTTAAAAACAAACAGAAAACATAAAAATCAAACTTTTTTTCTTATACCCAGACTTCTATTCATAGATTTTAATCTACTGGCGAAATACCGTAATGAGAGAAAAATTGAAATATGGTGCAGTGTAAATGAAGCTACATGTATGTGACCCTAGGACCTTATGGTGCCAGGGCAGACTAACCTTGCTGCCATTTTACAAAGACAGTTTTATTTGCACTTACACATACTTTTCTAATGTTTTTAATGATTACATGTAGTTATGTTGGGCTTAGTCTTGAAATTCAAAAGAGTTTTGAAGTCCACCGTTTTCAAAGCCATTGGTGTTAAAATTGGTACTGTACAACCTGTACATGATGTACATGTACAGAACAATATGACATTTTAAATAAAATTCAACCTCCCCCTCCTCATTATCACAAAATCTAAGGAAAATGAGAAAACAGGAATCAATTTCATACTGCCTTTAGGACAAATGTGCAAAGCATGAACAGAGTACATTTGAAGTAAATAACCTGTCACAAAGAATGGAGAATTTCTGATGAGAGAATAACAACATGTTTGCCAGCTTATGCTCAGAGCAAATCAATAGAAACTTGACAAAATGTCACATTCTATCTAACAAGCAGATATTCTTATCTGTTTTGTTTATTTCTTGATCTGCTGCCACCATGTGACATGATATGCTTGATGAATCCACAAACATACATCCTTACAACAGTGTTTCTGACATGGGCAACTTGTTCATGGTTCAATGAAGATATAAAATAGGGTGTGTTTTTTAATCCCTATTTTGGCCTAGAGTCAACGTTTTTAAACATGTTTCAGGCAAATTTGCATGGTGATAAACACAAGCCTGTTTTCAAACGTCTTTAGATATGGGTAACGTATATTGAAACGCCAAACAAAAAAGTGTATTTTGAAAGTGAGAATGAGCAAGAATCTCGTTCTGAGAGATGATATAAACCCAAAGCTGTTTTGAAACACACTATACATAATCGGATCTTCACTGGCTAATTTCCGGTTCGGAGAAGAAAAAAGCGCCATGTGCTGTGCCCTAGTTGACCTCCCGCAAATCACGTTCGTATAGTGGGGTTCGGTATGTACATATACATGTACATATCTAGAGGCAAGACACGATAAACGCACCCTTACTTTGCTGAAACACCTATTGCAAACCTTGCAACAGGTTGAAGTATAAAAATCTCCACAAAATCATGATTTAATCCAGGAATGCATCATTCATCTCATCATAGTACTTTGTAAACATCAGAGTATTCAGCTGTTTGCCTATTGAACACACTCCAAATAGCACATGTTTACAAATGAGATAAGTTAAACTTGTATACACACATTTAAGATTACCAGAGTAGGGTATTTGTGGTGGAAAAAATTGTCCTCCTTAAAGACCAAGTCCACTCCACTGAAAAGATTAGATAGACAAAAAAACTAAGAAGCCAAAATATTATTTGGTTTAGGAAAATGGTGCTCGGGCTCATTTTTTTTAACAAGGAAAAAACAAGTTAATGATCGAGCCGGTTTTCCCCAAATATGCATTGCACAACATTTTTTGTGACATAGGGTCCTCACACAGACGTCTGCGAGATTGAGAAGTCTCGACTTCTATACTACTGTTTCTGTACACAGTGCATGGGCATTCAAAAGTGTCCTCACATACCACTCTTTTTTTACTGAATTTGTATATTTGTACATGTATGTTGAACTTGTCAGTCCCACTATTGTTTACCCATTGGGAACATCTCTCCCTGTCTTTCAAAGGGTTTGGGATGGCAAAGGAACTTTTCTTACTACCATCTGGTCAATTTGAACAACTGTAAGCCTGGCACATCGGCATCTTGAATTGTCATGTATACCGCTGGCGCGGCGCACGCTTTCATTGTGAGGAGCATACGTCACATCACGTGATCAACAATCTGACATCCGTGCGGCAAATTTAAATGTTTTGCTCGTAATAACCGAAACAAAAATCGCTCTTAAAAATCACCTGATTGAAGTACGCCCGTGATATTTGGCAGTTTTAATCTTTAAATTATTTACAACATGCTATAATTTTTCTTTTTCTTCTATAATTTGTATGCAAAATGTGTCAAGTAAGTGTGTGGAACCCATTATCGGTCCATCATTTTTTTTCTTTCCCTCTTTCCTGATGATTATATTTATACACTGTAGTTCTCCTTTCCTTTCATTTTCTACCATTATTTCATACTCATATTTGTTTTATTTAATTCTATTATCTTCTTTATTTTTCCTTCCTTGACTTTTAGCCATCTTTAATGTTTTCTTTCAATGTTTGGGGAACATTTAATCAAATAAAATCATTCTATAGCGGGTTTGCTGGATTGGACACTGCACATACATTGTAGTAATGTTATGTGTCACTTGACCTACAGTGCACCATGTATGTAAACGCCCAAGTCCGAAAAAGTTTCTAAAGAACTGAGAAGGTAAGTATGCACGTATAAATCCACCTCCAGAGTCGGGTACGCTACTTTTTTCTTCTACGTTTTAATCCAATTATAGTGTGTTTCTACAGAAGAGCATACCTGGAAATGTCCTGAAAATTACGGTATTGAAAATCCTGTAGAAAAATGCTAATTGAAAACCCAGACAATGGAGGTCGAATACTGAGAATTATTGAGAAGCCATTTCTTTTAGAAACCATGCAATATTAAACAAATAAATCTGAGTATCGTTCATTAATTACCTCTTTAGATTTTCAATTGTAGCTGTTTGCATACACTGGCCCGTATTCTGAAGTCGTGTCTAACTAACTGTAGTCATGTCTAAAGTTTTTTTGTATTCTGAAGTCGTGACTAAATCAAGTTAAACGCGAGGTCACGTCTTAAGTCCTGTCTAACTAAATTTTGTATTCTGAAGTTGTGTCTAAGTCTCTTCTAAATAAACAACTGTTTAAATCCTGTCTAAGTCGTGTTTAACTAAACTACTGTTTAAGTTCTGCTCAAGTCATGTTTAATTTTAGTCAAGACTTCTGCGCATGCCCAGTAGGCGTTAATCCTGACGATAGACCCAGAAGGAAGAAGCAGAAAAGAAACTTCTCCAACAGAATGGTTAGCTCGTTATAGATTATGAAATATCAAAGATGTCACCATTACCGGTAGATAAGAATAGTTAAAGCTAAACTTGAGTACTGGTAAAAAAAAGAAAATGAATTCTCACAGAATCAAACGAAACTTACCCTGAATGTTCAAGATTACAAATAAATGTCATGTGCCAAACAATTTTGGAAGAAAATGTATACTGGCTGAGTAATGAGCATAGAAAGACAAGGAAATCAAGGTAGTACCAGCCCCGACAACATGCGTGTTGTCCCATATATAGCTTTCTGTGTACAGTGCGTGTTACTTTACCAAGACTCGGTCAAATTTATTATGATTTTGATGACTCTAGAACCTTGCAGTGCACACCAATACTTACATGCTACATGATCAACTGTTTCTGATCCTTTCCACACCTTTTCTTTCACAATGCAATCGCATTACCAGTACTAAAGTTTAGCTATAATATTATCGAGTAAAAAAATCAGGCTACACAAGAAAAAATCCTGCAAAACGTATTTTAAATTTTAGAGGATGCACGTACCATCGTTCTCCCCTGCAAGTTCAGGGTCAGCAAGTAGAGTGTACCGTAGACGTTGAAAAGCAGCAGAATCGCACCCTTAAACAGGACTTAAACAACCCCTCGCAGTTGTCTAAAGTTAAACAGGACTTAGACAGGCTTCGTGTTTAAAGATAAACTCCAGTTATGGTCATGCGATTGCATTGTGAAAGAAAAGGTGTGGAATGGATCAGAAACAGTTGATCATGTAGCATGTAAGTATTGGTGTGCACTGCAAGGTTCTGGAGTCATCAAAATCATCATAAATTTGGCCGAGTCTTGGTAAAGTAACAAGCACTGTACACAGAAAGCTATATATGGGACAACACACATGGTGTTGGGGCTAGTACTACTACTACCTTGATTTCCTTGTCTTTCTATGCTCATTACTCAGCCAGTATACATTTTCTTCCGAAATTGTTTGGCACATGTCATTTATTTGTAATCTTGAACATTCAGTGTAGGTTTTGTTTGATTCTGTGAGAATTAATTTTCTTTTTTTTACCAGAATTGGAGTTTATCTTTAACTTGATTTAGTCACGACTTCAGAATACAAAAAAAGTTAGACACGACTTTGTGACTAAAGTTAGACGGGACTTAGACAAGTGTTTAGTTAAACAGGAGTTAGACACGACTTCCGAATACGGGCCACTGTATGTAGTTTATGAACATCCCACTCAGTGTTATTTAGGGTATGCATATGCATGTTCCCTTAAACCCGGTGTGTAAAGTCAATACGGACCAGATTTGTGTGTACTACCTACCCCCCCCCCCCCCCCCCCTCCAACAAAAATAACTCTCTAGGTCTATGCCAGTTGATAAGTTACCACAATCATGACAATACTGTAATCTGTATCAATCTATTGAATTGCTTTGATGACCTTGACACAATTACAACTACATAAAACTCCAGTGAGAGGTCAAATTTTGCCTTTACCAGTATTAAGGAATAGCCTAGCCCTCGTACATGTAGTCAAATTACCTAAATAACGAACGTAAACTGTGGGCCTACTATTTTTTTTTAATTTAGTGCTGAGTGAGAGTAACAATCAACTTTGAATTGAGACATTGGGAATATTGCAATCAAATTGTAACTAAAACTTTAATATTTTTCACTCTCTAACTTTCAGAATGTATCTACGACAAATGAATTGATCACTTACCACTCACGGCCGAACTGACCCACCAATTTACAACGACAACTTCTGCCTAGACAAAGTCAAGATACAAATATGTCTCTCCGTACTCCGTAGACCTCTCTACAGCGAAACAGCAAGGAAGAGAACGCCCGATGTATCGGTGTAGAATCCGCGCAACGTGCGGTCGACAACCCAAGGCTCTGGAGGCAACGCCTTCACTAAAAAAAAGCATCAAAATCAGACAATTCTCTGGGATTATATAATTACTTTCGCTGGTGATACCCTCACTCTAGCTCGCTTGAAATTACCGGTAACGAGTAAGGTGAGAAACAAGAGGTAAATTTAGGCAAAAGTCACCGCAGCAGGCAATACGCGGTGCAGCACAGCACTCTGGCGCTAGTAGCAGAAAGCGGAAATAGATTTGCCCGAAAAACCACACCGAAAAAAATAATAACTACAGCGTAGACTTTTCGCAAGGCGTAAGCTTCAAAAGAAGAAAATAAAAAGAAAACAATTGCCCTGGGCGAGAGGAGTCCAGCCGCAGGGTCATTAATATGCTGTCGTCGCTAAGTGACGTCATTCCATCGAATGGCGTCACAAGTGGGTAAACATAATATCTATCTCCTGTGAATAATGTCGTTCAGAATGTTCTGGCTTCGTTTCAGGTTTGATTTTGAAAAAGCTGTGTGTATAGCCTAAATCAGCCATTGCAATTCAGGATTTTGTTTCGATGGGCGGTATCAATAATAGTAATGATACTACTGCTCCTATTACTACTACCACTACCACTACTACTTCTACTACTACTACTACTTCTACTACTACTACTACTACTACTACTACTACTACTACTACTACTACCACTACTACTTCTACTATTTCTACTATTTCTACTACTACTATACTACTACTACTACTACTTCTACTACTACTACTACTACTACTACTAATAATAATAATAATGTTAATAGTAATAATAACAATAATACTACTACTAATAATAAGGATAATGGTAGCAGAAGCATAACAATATATATCAATAACAACAATATAACATTTGTATTTTGTTTTCTCATAACCATACTGCTACAATATGGGTGAAAATTTGTCAGCGTGAACACGGAGAATTCATAAGGGGAAAATGCCCGTTTTGTAATCTGTATAGGTCTACATGTGTCATGTATAGACCTATAGGCGTATATAAGTATGCGTATAAACCTAATGCATACTTATTTTCAAGTCATGCATGAATAAAATTCGTTTTTTTTTTTTTTTATAGTATACTAGTATCTGTTTCTTCCCAATTGCCTTGGGCATGATTGCGATCAATGAACCAAATATATACAAATACATTCTCCCTCTTCTCCTATATATATATATCTCTCTCTCTCTCTCTCTCTCCCTTCTTTTCTTTTCTTTTCTTTTCTTTTCCATTCCATACTCCCAAAACTTGTTGTTTTGTTCCAAGTTTCTTTCTTTACCCAAGACAACAATGATGCTGAAAGCCAGATGGGCTTCGATCACTTTTGCAATGAGTTAACGACCAGTGACCCGTTTCACAAAACCTTTTTACAATGACAAATGACAAAAATCAGTGACAAATCTGCTGATAACCGATCAGAAGCAAAGATTTCAGTAGCTTATAACAAAAACAGTCATTAATGTCACTGATGACAAGTTTTGTGAAACACCCATGCACTGGTCTATAGATTGATTGGTCCCTCTTCATGCTCTTACCGGCGCTCCTTGAAGCCTTTCTAAATTATTTTGTCTATATAATTATAATCTTTTACTCTGGAATACTAATTTTTTCTGTAAAATTTTGATGAGCATAAAAACAATTTCAAGCACCCATGTTCATCGATGGATGAACGCGAACTATGCTTTGGACCAGCCTTTAGGGGCACCTGCACCAATGGGGAGGGAGACGCACAGGTCGAATTGACAACGCTACTAATTGGGGAAGAGGAAAGTGTCATCTTTTTGAATTGTTCTTCTCCTGCACCTGTTTTCCTTTCTTTCTATCTTCTCTCTCTCTCCCTCTTTCTTTGACGAAAACGAAACAAAATGATAAAAAGGTCGATTTTCAAAGGTAGGTTTAGGTTTGAAGACTCATAGGGGAGCGCCCCCCCCCCCCAATGGTAACATAATTTATGGGTGGTCTAATCTATGATTAAACCATGGACATTATGAGTAAACTATCTGTGCACGGGTGCAGCCTTGTACCCCTGGATGATGAGACCTGAAATCTATGCCCTGAAAGGAGATGAGGCGAGAAGTATTATCAGTGATACGAATCATCTACCTTGACCAATTAACAGATGGATATCTGTATGATAGTCATTCACCACAGGCTTATCACTTCATAAGTGAGAGGATTTCTCCTTGTAGGCCTACGTAGAATACATACAGGTTAAAATCAAACTGTCCTTTTTGTCTCATCATCATCATTTTCTTCTTCTTTTCCTTCTTCTATTTTTTCCTTATTTTATGTTTTGTTCTTGTTCGTTCTTGTTGTCTTCTTTGTTTTGTTTTGCTTTTTGTCATGTTCGTATTTATCTAATTCACTCTTAGATCAAAACCTTTATCTATAATTATGATACCGCATAGTTAAATGTAAAGAAATAAATATAGAATATACCAAAGTAAAATACTTCTGATGACAATGAAAGACTCGACGCATTCACGTGGAAGTGAGAACTCATAACCATCATAATCAATAAAGATATCTAATTGATTTGATTTGTTCAAGCGTGATAGAGGCTTACGTTAACATAATTGGTTATTGACAGATGTGTCTGTATTATTATCTTAAAGATATATAAAATGAATATGATACATGTAATTATAACAACCTATGTATACGGATTTAATTATTTCCGATTCCTTCTCCTTTCTATCATTCTTAGGCCTTCCAATTTTCTTTAAAAAAACATACATTTTGGATGTCGGCATGGCGACGGCGAAGAGGAAAACAAATCAAAATTCATACATTTGGAATAGAATGAAAACAAATCATCGATAATGAGTTTCGGGATGGTCAAAATAGTACTTAGTGTGTCTAAGAATAGATGCAGTCTTGACTGTCCTCGCATTCTCGAACCATCTTGAACGCTTTTCAAGAAAGGGATTCAACGCGCCCACGAGGTCAATGACCGATGGGGCAGTTTGATTTTTTTGCCTTTCTCCAATTTCTCTCCAATGACGTCATAGCGCTGCCATACCTCATCGTTGGGCTTTTACATAGTTTCTTTACTTTGTCGTCAATACTTCCTGCATATATAGTTTATATATTCTCCGTTCTTAAGTTAACACTTTTTTCTTCGTTCGTTTCCTTGCTGTTTTTGTTTTGTTTCCTTGTTTGTTTAATGTTTGTTTCTGTTTATTTATTATTTATTTATTCAAGTTTTATTTAAAATAGAGGGTAGGTACATTCAGTTTAACATGTTATGTGCATGTTTGTGTGTCTGTGTGTATGCGTGTGTGGAGGGGGAGGGGTCATGCTCTGACATGATCAAACATTTATTTGCTCGTACTGTTGACACATAATTTGTGGGATATATCTGTAAATATTTGTATTACTTCATTTTAAACAGAAAACGTTTTTGAATTAACAACCTTAAAACGACGTTAAAATAAAAACGAAGAATTTGCGAAAGTGATGGAGTATCACATGAACTGTTTGAACGAAGAAACCAACATAATTGCGTCACAAGCATGATGGATGAATGATCTTGTTTGCCATGATGACTATGTTTGAGTGGAGTAATTTGTAATCAGTCACTACAATTTGTGAGTAATGGATTTGGTTATTTATAGCCAATTAAATCAATAAACTTAAGCATTTAAGATGCATTATGACGATGTCCAAAATGTGCCAATGCTTTACACGGGCTAATATACAAATTAAAAAAATGAAACTGCGAATAGTGCTCTTGGTTTTTGGAAGTTGTGTCTTTTTCTTCAGATTGATAATAGACCTATACGACTTTTTGTTGTTTTCTCGTTTGTTCTCTCTCTCTCTCTCTTTCTTTCTCTCTCTCCCTGTCTGCCTATCTCTCTCTTCATTTTCCACCTTAGATTTTATTTTGATTTCATGTAAAAATGTGAATTACCAGTCTTTTACAGCTCATCTTTCTACCTCATTCATGTAATGTTTTTACTCTTCAAGTTACCACCCCTTCCTCTATTTCTCTGTCTGCCTGACTGTCTGTCTCTTCGTGTCTCTCTACTTCCTAGGCTCTCCCTTTCTTTTTCTCTTTTTCTCCTCTCTTCCATTCTTGATCTGTCTGTTTCTCTTCTTTTCTCTAGTCTCTACGAGAATCTTTCCTTTTACTCTCCCTCACTCATCAGAACGATGCACATTTCTTCCACTGTTGTACGATGAGGACGCTATATAAAATTTTCGAAGGCATCTCGTCTGTATGATCGAATCTCCTATTTTTTGATGAATGCAGAATTTGCGCCGAAATGCTATTCAAATCCTTTCAATTCATTTTTATCGATGGACTTTAATTTCTTTTCCTCCTTTCTCTTTTTATATCCTCTTTATATCCCTCCGATCTCCCGACCATTCCTTTGTTTTTATTTTTTTATTTTTTTAAAATGTTCATTTCATTTGTGATTTTGATTATGATTTTGATTTAATTTAATTTCGGTTTAAACGTCCGTATTAGCGAATTGCAGATTCTGTCTACTCTGTTCAGTCACTGACAGTACTTGCTACTGAGATCCATATTTTGCACTTTCAATCATCCCCGATTGGGCTTTTCAATTGAGCAACAAAAATGTATGCAAATGATCAAATGCAGGGGTATGTTTATACAGTATATATTAGCTTTTTATTACGCAGTCTAATGGACGTATGGTCAGTGAAATCCTACAAATCATTTGTACTCTCTACACATAATATACTTATATCTATCCGATAGTCTATCGCCAATATTATTATATTATTCTATAAAACTAAATGGTAGAGACAGAGAGAGGGGGCGCTGGGGAGGGGACGTTGAAGAGGGAGAGAAACGATTTTTTTTTTTTTTAAAGAAGAGCAAGATAAATACAACGAAATACAGAGAGAATAGAAGAGAGAGAGAGAGATAGAGAGGTGGTTGGCGGAAAAGAGGATCATAAAAAGGGGAAATAAGTAGAATAGTCAAACATCACAGTCCTACTAATGCCATGAATGGAATGTGTAAACTACAGTATGAAATCGAACAATATTCAAATATCAATCGAAAATATCATTTTCAAAATCAGGTGATTTGGCCATTTCAGGTAGTGGGTTATTGATGAAATGCTCATGTACCTGCTACAGCTCATTTTGTGTATGGTATTACCAAAGAAGAAAAAAATGTCAGTCAGTCACTCAATAAGTGTCTCACAGTGAATTCTAGAAGGTAAACGGGTTTCCCCGCATAATTTGAATACTAGGACACTGCTAACGTTTAAATTTCGCAGATATGACCAAAGTGACACTGATATTCATAATTCCTGCAAAGTTCTACAGAATTTGGTGTTGGCTGTTAATGGGACATAGTACCTTTAAAGTGGGACTGTACTACTTGTAGCCACTTACGCCCTTTATATAGCAAACAGTGTCTAAGCGGTAGCCGTTGGTTGAGAGCTGGTTTGATGAGATAATAATAATAATAATAATAATAGTAATATTCCGCTTATATAGCGCTTAATACCATGTTTAATCCCTCCTGGTCAAAATAGTGCAGACAGGCTTTAAGGAATACAATTCCTTACTAAAACTCAGTCAAGATACCAAGCCATGTTGATATTTATCGACGAAGGAGTTACCATTGTATTACAACTCAAGAAACACAGCAACATGGAAATAAATTAAATATCATAATTTATTGTTTATTGTTATTTTGGGTTACATCATCGATTAGTAAATGCGTAAATACACTAAACCATGGTCAAACTTTGACGAGATGACAGATGAACATTAATTGAATTGATTTTGAAAGATCCCTGTTTCAAATGGTAATGGTCAATTTATATGACCACAATTTCATAACTCACAACTTCTATCCTAAATTGGGATGTCGAGTTTTGCATATAATGTTTAGACAGTCTAGAAAACTCCTTTATATTCAAGGCATAACTAAAAGTCACAATCAAATTAGTATAGTATACCACATCAGACACGTAGCACTTACAGCAATTTAATCATACATTTTTAATCGTCATTAAAAAGTGGGTGTAAAAACTCGCTTCCCTATTCTTCATAAACGTCCCTCCTATAATGCAAAAACAGAAGTCAATAAACTTGTAACTGATTACATAAATGCCGCTAGAGTTATAACATTTCTTTGGCACAACAAAACCACATTTATAATTTTTTCAAAAATGCAGTTTAAAAAATGTTACCGCTGAAGAATATACGATTTTAACAATTAGCCATATCAAATCAAATCAAATCAAATCAAATATGATGCACCTTGGCGCAAGCAATGAGTGAGAGGGAAAAAAATTTGTGAAACAATGCAAAAGATGAAATATAATAAATAATACTTAATAACATTCAAGTAGCTCTGTAATGTTAAGTTTAAATACTACATTTATTTCAGTCAGTCACTATTAAAGTATGATTTAATGCCTTATAACCATAACAAATTGTTATTTCCAGTGCCAAACGAGAAAAAGTGACTCCTATCATTCTCCCACCCCAAATGGATGAATGAACTGTAAATAATTTATTTAAAACAAGCGACATAATGATTTATTTTAAATTCGTGATGCAGTGATGTCTGTGGCCCTCTTGGTCATCTGATGTGATTTGTTAGTTAGTCGACGCTTGCTTGTCACCACAGCGAGAACAATGAAGGCGACGGCTATGACCAGCATACCGCCAGCTATGGTAAAGATGGTGATCTTAGTTGCCTGATTCAATTCTACAGAAGAAAAAAATAGAGGGGAGGAAAAACCACACTCATTATCTTTGTCGTAAGATCGAATGGTACTTTGATTAAGTTTCTTTATTATTGTACTATTGTCAGATTTTAAATAACATATAGCTTACAAAAGAGAAAAATGAAACAGAAACGAAAGGAAATTAAATTAATGTTTTAATACTAAATAACTGAGTGATAACATTGTGATTTGTCAGGAGATTCGGCCTATATGACAATATTGCCAGTTGATTACTAGTCTGAAAACGCAGACTCTATATTGACACTTTACGACTATTCCTAAAAACCTTGAGCAGAGCCTAGACCAGTCATTTTTCTGGCTGTGTCTTGTCAGGAGCCACCAGTGGTACAGAGCCTACTGTAACAATGCAGACACGTTTACGCTCAACGAATGACAAGGCTTGGATTAGCATGGAACAATAATACTGACAAGTCATCAGTTAATAGAGGGCAGCTATATTCACGATATTTTGAAACTCTCGGTGTTGTTTTTTAATTTTTATTCCTTCATGTTTTTTCTGGTAATTTTTTAGAGAGATTTGTTCTGAACAGTACTCCCTATTTCATAATTGCGAGCAACTATTAAATTTGCAGAACCTCAGAAAGAAAGAACATTTCCATCATGTTCAGATGCGACATGAATGTTTGAACGTCATCAATGGCAACAAGTTATTGAGGCAAAATGTCACTACTTACCGGATCTTTGTGTCTGAGCAGCATCGGCTACGTGGAGGTCAGAACCGCGACGGAGTCTGGTCTTTACCGGTCCATGTGAGAGTGACGCGGTCAAAGATACCGAGGTTAGGCTGACGTCACGACGGACTCGACCTCCTCTCGACAGGCAACCGAGTGAGCAGCGGGAGTCGGTGTCCAAAGCGTTACAAAGGTGTGCTTTACATTGCATGAAGACCTAGTGAATCAAATAAATGATGAATAATGTATGTAAGCCAATCGTGAGAACCTTTGCTGTCATTGTCGACGTGTCATCTTATTTTTTTTTTAACGGCTTTAAACTATACTTTGCGCAAATTGTTAAACTTAGGTTCAACATTTATAACCGACTGACGAAGTTTAATGTATGAAATGTACTTCTGATTTTGGACAGATGTACATGGAGACTTGTCAAAGTTATGGTGTACCATTCAATTCCATGGCGATTACTATAAGGAAAAATAAAATAAAAATAAAACCATTCCTTATCGTCAACGAAGAAACTCAGTACAAAATCTTTCCTATTCATTGTAGGAATATCCCATCTAGATCATTTTGTCGCTGCAAGACTCGTAGAAAATAGTTTGATAAAAAAATACCTCGGCATACAGTTTTGTGAAATCACTGAATTCAAGATTATTATATATATCCTATTACCTGTGGTAGATTGTTCAAGAAATCATCAGCTTTGACAGAAAACTTCCTTTCTTTAAGATCAGAAGAGCGCACAAACTGCACGGAATCGTCCACCGGGCATCTGCGCAAACATACCAAAACAAATGCAAAATCAATACGTGAATCATGATACAGAAATAAGGTGTACAAAAACAGAAATGGGAACATTCTTTAAGTTACATGTTATAATTTTTTGTATACAAAAAGTTTTGTTGCTTATGAAAGCTGAAGAAACTTTCCTAATAACATATTGACCACGTAAATCAATATTTGAATAGATTTAATCTTTAAAAAAAGTTCATGATCTTAAACAATGACATTTTTGCATGGTCACATTACATTACAACTTATAAGAATTTATTTGAGAGGCGTCATCTAAAGCAATCAAAGATTGATGTTGCTGTTGTCACAATTACACATAGCAGTTATAGTAATTTCAATATTGTATTGTAGTACCTAAATGATTAAACAAAATAAGTAGAAGTATAAAATGAGTAAAAAAAAAGGAATCTAATTCAGATGAACATACCCATCAGATATAAGAACGTGTCCCATCACTGCAGTTGTCTTTTCGGTTGGCGACATCCAACAAGACTCGAGGAAGAGACTGAACCCGTCTACAGTCACTAAGCTCACATCAAAGAACAGCTCCTCTCCCACCTCGACTTCCAGCTCGGCACCTTCCCCGCTCTTGATGGGCATCTTGAAGTCCTGGTCGCGATACTGCTTGATCCCCAATGAGAAGTTACCCAGTCCTGTTAGTTCTTTGGTGTTGTCTCCTGCGATGAGACTGTCCACCTGTGCCTTGGTGAGTTGGTCTCGGGTCAGCACACATTGCACGGGAATGGACCGTCGGTTGTCGTGGAAGATGGTTTCGTGATCGTGGTCGCTGCTCGGGAAATAGACGACGTTGTGGAATTTCAAAGCCATCACGGTAGTCTGTATATAAAATCAAGATCAAAGGACTTGAGAGAATTGATATTTTTAATAATATATCGATAATCATTGCATTAAATTCTTTCTCAGCAGCATTTAGGGTAGGCTACAAGCAAATTTCGCCGTGAAGGGGATGGGGGTGGGATGGCTGTTGTCTTTAGAACGAATATCAAATTCCCAATTTCCATTACATCACACAGATTCTATTAGTTTATCCTTTCCCTCTCCATCAATGCATTAATAATATTCACAGAATTAATGATTATGAGATTGAGACTGCGATTTTTTTTCTTCTACATAATGTTTCAGTCATTGCAACAAGCTCATTTCATCTCAACTGCAGTGAGATGATCTCGCAGCCAAAATAGTAGATGGCGATTGCCCGAATTAAGATTAATTTTTAAAATCGTCGTTACATCGCCCTTAATATAAAGAAATGCACGATGAGGTATATTGTAACTTTATCAGGTATACTTCTGCTAGGCACTCACCTCAACTTGGGTGCCGCACTGATCGTAGAATGTTGACAGGCGAGCCATGTTGTCTCCGAGTGGGTTTGCACGACAGGCTGGGTCCGTGAAGCTGATAGACTGGGGTGAGTCGACTCCAGGAACGGTGGTTGGAATGAAGACGGTCATAGAACTACCGGTACACCTGACGGTTAGAGCTGTTTAAAAGAAAGATCATTGTAACTCTTGACTATTATAGTTTGTAGGCTTTTACGTGTTCATTTTAAAACAGCTTTGTCTTTTAATCATCGGTTGCCAAGAGATATAAGCTAAATGTCATAATGCTTTTTTGTTGTCAAGATTTATGATCATTTCATTATCATACAAAATTCATACTTGAGATATTGTTCAACTTGACAATTAAAATGAAGACAAAATGTAAAATAATCCGCCGAAATGTAACACGCCAACAAGTCGATTAAAGATGCAACATATACACACAAAGCCACGCATCTCTTAAAAATACACTACGCCTGAACATACCAACTTCACAGAGAGGCCCAAAGAAGCCAACAAGACACCTGCATCGCATGTCCTCAGGTGCAGAAGGTATGCATTCACCACCGTTCTTGCAGGGATCTGGATGACATGGATCTAATGGCACTTCACAGTTCACACCTCCCGAACCCGGAGGACACACGCATCTAAATGTGAATTATAATGAAAGATACAAGATGTGATTTCTAAAAGTAGACAATTTCTGTATCTTCTATTTTAAGATGTGACCTGTTATCAAAATAATCTGTGTTTCTGTTGAAAGCTACACATTTCCATCTTATATTACTGAACCAAAAAATACGTCTTTCTTTATAAGTAACACAATTTGGTTGTCTTATGTCGACTTTGAGCGGAACAGCGATTATTTATGAAGTTTGAACGAAATATTATAAAGATAATGAAGTCTTATCATATTTCTCCTGTTCAAAATCGTAATGCATTTGTTTTCTGACAGCATCATGTTTCGATAAGATGTTTCGAATGATATGAAAGACGAAGATTATTCTTAATCACTACAAAGATTATTAAAGTTGGTACTAGAAAATTTCCTTACATGTATCGACCGGCTTCGTAGTTTACACAGGTTCCTCCAGCCCGGCAAGGTGAAGACACACATGGATCTACATGGATATCACAATGTTCTCCAACAAATCCTTGTTGACAGATACATTCGAAGGAACCAGGGATGTTTCGGCAGACCTTGTTTCCTGGGCACACGGGGACACTCTGCATACATTCATTTACGTCTTGGTCACATCTATCTCCTTGATAACCCATTGGACATACACAAACGAAACCATGCTCCATCGGCTGGCAAGTGGCACCATGGTGACATGGGTGGCTCTGGCAGGCATCTTGGTTAACCTCGCAATGACGTCCTGTAAATCCTGGCTTACATTCACAACGGTAGTCATCGATTCCGTCAAAGCAAGTTGCTCCATTGAGACATGGATGACTAGAACACTCATCTATGTTGACCTCGCAATATCTTCCACCAAAACCAGGTTGGCATCTGCAGGTGTAATCGTTGATACCATCAACGCAAAGTGCCCCATTCCTACACATGTTGTTGATGCATTCATCTCTGTTGATTTCGCAGTCCCTCCCTTCAAAACCGGGAGTACAATAACAAGTGTACCCATCAACTCCATCTACACAAGTGGCTCCATTTTTACATGAGTCTATACTACAATCGTTGATATTGAATGCACAATCTGTTCCGTAAAACCCAGGGGCACAGTGACATTCATATCGTCCAGGCATATCTGTGCAACTTGCGCCATTTTGACAAGGGTTGCTTTCGCATTCATCAACGTCAACCTCACAATCCCTCCCAATGAAGCCGGGATGACAGTGACACATGTAACCATTTACCTGGTCTTGACAAGAACCGCCGTTTTGACAAGGATGTGAACCACACTCATCTCGGTTGATTTCACAATTGCGTCCTTCAAAGCCAGGTAAACAATGGCAGTCATAACCATCGATTCTATCCTGGCATGTTGAACCATGAAGACACGGCATGCTCATGCATTCGTCAACATTGATCTCACAGTTATGTCCCACAAACCCTGGTCTGCAGTGACACATATACTGGCCGATTGAGTCTAAACAGGTACCACCATTCAAACAAGGACTGCTATTACATTCGTTGATGTCTATTTCGCAGTTGCGCCCTTCAAATCCATTGCTACAAACGCAGTCATAATCAGCCACCAAATCCCGGCAAGTGGCTCCATTCATACAAGGTCGGCTATGGCATTCATCTGTGTTAATTTCACAGTAAATCCCCATAAAACCAGGCGCACACTGACAAGTGTAACCGCCGACTTCATCTATACATACGGCTCCATTCAGACATGGGTGACTTTCGCATTCGTTCATTTCCAGTTCACAGAACAATCCATAGAAGCCTTGAGCACAGTGACAGGAGAAACCACCAGCCATGTCAAGACAGGTTGCTCCGTTCATACATGGCATGCTTTGGCATTCATCTACATTGACTTCACAGTTTTTCCCTGTAAATCCATCTGGGCAATTACACATATAGTCATTTATTGTATCATGACAAATGCCACCATTTTGGCATGGATGGCTCGTACATTCATCAAAGTTTACCTCGCACATCCTACCAACAAACCCTGGTGGACAAAGGCACCTAAAGTTGGCTGCTTCATCGACACAAGTACCGCCATTTGTACACGGATAACTTGCACATTCGTCAATATTGACTTCACAGTTCAGTCCGACAAACCCAATGGGACAGACGCACTCATACCTGCCCACACGATCCACACATGTAGCTCCATGAAGACAAGGATTACTAGAACACTCGTTCTCCTCGATTTCACAGTTCATCCCCATATAACCGGGTCTGCAGTTACACCTGTATCCACCAGGACCATCCATGCACGTTCCATTGTTCAAACATGGATGACTTGCACATTCATTGATGTCCTGCTCACAGTGAAGTCCGATGAAACCATTCGGACAGACACACATATAAGCATTGAAGCGATCAACACAGGTAGCACCATTCAGACAAGGCATGCTCATGCATTCATCACGCTCATTTTCACACGTTTTACCGACATAACCTGGTAGACAATGACACATAAAATCATTAATCTTGTCCTCACACCTTGCGCCATTTTGACACGGGTGACTTGCACATTCATCCTTTTCGAATTCACACAACATTCCGTAGAACCCAGGTGAACAGTGGCACATGTATCTATTGACCTGATCCTGACAAGTTGCCCCATTTCGACAAGGGTCACTTGCACATTCATTGATGTTTTCACCACAGTTCTTGCCTCTGAAACCAGGAGTACAATCACAATGATAATCTGCTAGCTGATCCAAACAAACACCACCATTTAGGCACGGTCTACTTTGGCATTCATTGATGTTGTTAAGACATTTTTTACCATCGAAACCAAGAGGACAGATACATATGAAATCAGCAATCTGATCAACGCAGGTTGCTCCGTTAGCGCAAGGATTACTACTGCATTCATTTTGATTAATTTCGCAGTCCCTTCCTTCAAAACCTGGACTGCAAAGGCAGCGATAACCATCAACACGGTCTTCACATATAGCTCCGTTAACACACGGCATGCTCATGCATTCGTTCTTTTCAATTTCACAGTTCATTCCAAAGAAACCGGATGTGCAGTTACAGCGAAACCCGTCGATGCCATCCATGCACCTACCTCCATTTTGGCACGGATGGCTTGCGCACTCGTTTCGGTTTGTCTCACAGTTCTCACCGAAGAAACCGGGAACACAAGTGCACTCGTAGTAAGCCAGTCGGTCTGTGCAGGTGGCGCCATTCAAACAAGGTTGGCTTTCACATTCATTGATTTCTCGCTCACAGTCACGACCCATATATCCTGGTACGCAGAGGCAATGATAACCATCAACTTGGTCAACACAGTGTGCACCATTCTGGCAAGGATCACTTGCGCAATCATCGTGATCAAACTCGCAGTCACGACCATAGTAACCAGCGGGACAGTCACAACTGTAACTATTCTCAAGATCCCTGCATGTTGCACCGTTTTGACATGGCATACTAATACATTCGTTCCATTCAAACTGGCATTCTCTACCGAAGAACCCAGGTCGACAGATGCAGTTATACTCCTCAATGCGGTCCTCGCACATGGCCCCATTTTGACATGGTTGACTTGCACAGTCGTCTATATTAACTTCACAATCCCTGCCTGTGAAACCGGGCATACACTCACATTCATAATCGTTAAATTTGTCCAGACACATTCCTCCATGTTGGCAAGGATGTGATGCACATTCGTTCCTTTCGAATTCGCAGTTTGGACCATCAAAGCCTGATACACACTGACACGTATAACCACCTGCTACATCAACGCAAGTAGCATTATTCTGACATGGTTGGCTGGAGCACTCGTCGACATCTGTCTCACAATTCACCCCGAAAAATCCCATGGGGCAGACACATTCGTATCCATTGACCTTATCAATGCAGGAACCTCTATTCAAGCATGGCTCGCTCCTGCATTCATTTATCTCTTGTTCACAATTGCGACCCTGGAATCCAGCAAAACATTCACAAAAGTAGTCATTGACAAGGTCCGTGCAAATGCCTTCGTGTCCACAAGGAGCACTTGCACATTCATCTCGTTCAATTTCGCACAAGCCACCCATGAAACCAACTGGACAAACGCAGTGGTACCCATTGGCTTGGTCAACGCACGTTGCACCATTTTGACAAGGTGAACTGTTGCATTCATTTATGTTTACCTCACAACTTATACCGATAAAACCTGGCATACATTCACATGTGTAGGCATTAAGCAAGTCGGTGCACACACCTCCATTTTGGCATGGCAAACTGCTGCATTCATCTATCTCCCGACCACACTCAGGCCCTGTATATCCAGGCGCACATTGGCATCGGTATTCATTAACACGATCAACACAGGTCGCACCATTTCGGCACGGGTGACTATTGCATTCGTTAATGTCCACTTCGCACCCTCGTCCTTCATAACCACCTTGACACATGCAAGAAAACTCAGCAACTCCATCTATACAAATCCCGCCATTTTCACACGGAGAGCTCTGGCATTCATCTATATTTCTTCTGCAGTTTGGTCCTTCAAAACCAGCAGAACAATTGCATTTATAAACGTTGTCCATGTCTATACAGCGGCCACCATTCTCACACGGATGGCTGGCACATTCGTCAAAATTGATCTCACAAATTGGACCCTGAAAACCGGGAAGACACTGACATGAATAGCTGTCCAGCATATCTTTACAGAGAGCTCCATTCTGGCATGGGTTACTGAGACACTCATTGGTCTCGTTTTCACATCTCACCCCTTCATACCCAGGAGCACATACACATGTAAACATGCCAACCTCGTCAATACAGGTGGCCCCATTGTCACACATATTCATCATGCATTCATTGATTTCATACTCGCAATCTCTACCGACAAAACCTGGTGCGCATGCGCAACGATACTCGTCAAATCCATCGATGCAACTTGCACCATTTTGGCACGGATTACTTGTACACTCGTCTTTCTCATGCACGCAGTTAGGTCCATCGTATGGTGATAGACAACAACAAGTATAGCCATCGAACTGGTCTACACATTCTCCTCCATTCTGACACGGATTGCTATCACATTCGTTAATTTCAAGCTCACAATCTTTCCCTTCGTATCCAGATGGACAGATACACATATAGTCTCCAAGTAAATCTTCACATTGTCCCCCATTGCGGCATGGATCACTATCGCATTCGTTTGTCTCCATTTCGCAGTTGATACCCTCGTATCCAGGACTGCACTGGCATCTGTATGCATCGATGACGTCATTACATGTAGCTCCATTGCGGCAGGGGTCACTAGCGCATTCATTGGTTTCATTCTCACACCTATCACCATAGAAACCTGGAACGCAAAGGCATGAAAAGCCACCTGCTTCATCAACACAGGTAGCTCCGTTCTCACACATGTTCACGATACACTCGTTGATCTCGAACTGACATTGTCGACCGATGAATCCACGCGGGCAATCACAGGTATAACCGTCCAGACTGTCTCTGCAGGATCCTCCATTCAGACAGGGTCCACTCACACATTCGTCTGTTTCAATCTCACAGTTGTCTCCTTCATAACCAGGTTGGCAGCAGCAGGTATACCCTGCCAACTGATCGACACAGTCGGCATCGTTCTCACAAGGAGAGCTCAAGCATTCATCTATTTCCAACTCGCAATCGCCTCCTTCGTAGCCTTCAGTGCAGTTGCAGAAGTAACCATTGACTTGATCGATGCAAGGGGAGCCATACTGACACGGATCACTTGCACATTCGTTTATGTTAACCTCGCAGTACTGTCCTTCAAAACCTGGGGCACAGTCACACGTGTAATCGAGGAGTCCATCGACACAAAGAGCACCATTTTCACACAGGTTATTAATACAGAAGTCGATATCCACTTCACAGTTATCTCCTTCAAATCCCATCGGACATGAGCAATCGTATCCATCCAAATAGTCAGTGCAGTTCGCCCCATTTTGACATGGGTTACTGTCACATTCATTGATTTCATATTCGCAGTTGTCACCATCATAACCAGGAACACAGCTACAGGTATAGCCGTCAACCATATCAGCACATGTGGCATTCTGCACACAAGGGTTACTTGAGCATTCATCGATGTCAACCTCACAGTCAACCCCTTCGAAACCAGATGCACAAGAACAGAAATATCCGTCAAGTTCATCCTGACATGTAGCGCCATTCTGACAGGGCATACTACCACATTCGTCTGTTTCAGTCTCGCAGAGAGTGCCTTCATAGCCTAAGACACATGTGCACATAAACTCAGCGACCAGATCTACACAGGTTGCTCCATTTTGACATTCTACAGTGGCACACTCATTAATATCTATTTCGCAGGTGTCGCCCTCATATCCAGAATTACAGTCACAATTGTATTCATCTACCATATCTATGCATTCTGAGTTGACAGAGCACGGGTTACTTGCGCATTCGTCAATTTCGTTCTGGCAGAGATTGCCATCAAAACCTGGAAGACAACTGCAGTTATACCCGGCAACCTGGTCAATACATGTAGCATTGTTCTGACACGGCATGCTTGCACATTCATGTATGTCAACCTCACAGAAAAGTCCGTCAAAACCCTCGAGGCAGTCACATTCATACCCAGCAACCCGGTCCATGCACACAGCCCCGTTCTCGCAAGTATTGTTTGAACACTCATCAAAGTCGATTTCGCAGAAGATGCCATCGTATCCCGAAATGCATTCGCAATAGTAGCCAGCAATGACATCCACACATGTAGCTCCATTCTCACATTCATTTGCGATACATTCATCGATGTTCTCCTCACAGAGATCTCCTTCAAAACCAGTAGCGCAGATGCATGTGAATTCATCAACGCTGTCCTCACAAGTGGCGCCGTTCAGGCATGGCATGGAGGCGCATTCATCTATGTTTGTATCGCAGTTGACGCCATCAAAACCTCCAGGACACACACAAAGGTAGCTGTTCACAAGGTCTTGGCATGTTGCACCATTAGTGCAGGGGTTGCTGTCACATTCTAGAATCTCACTCTCACAGTTGACTCCTTCATATCCTCCTGCGCATGTGCACGTGTAACCATCAATGACATCAGTACAGGTACCCCCATTTTTGCATGGTGTGCTTGCGCATTCGTCCGTCTCAGCTTCACAGTTAACACCAAAGTATCCAGCGACGCAGTTGCACTGATATTCGTTGATCAGATCAATACAAGTGGCTCCATTCTGACAAGAACTGCTATCGCATTCATTGATTTCTGTCTCACAATTTGTTCCTTCATAACCACCAAGGCAATCACATTGGTAAGAATCAAACAGATCCTGACAGGTAGCACCATTCAGACAAGGGTCACTGGCACATTCGTCGATTTCGTCGCTGCACGTGTCCCCCTCCCACCCACTCTCACAGTCACACCTAAATACATCAATTAGGTCAACGCACGTAGCCCCGTTCACACATGGAGAACTCTCGCACTCGTTGATCTCTATTTCGCAGTTGGTCCCGATGAAACCAGACAAGCAGGTACAATTGTATCCACTGATGGCCAACTCTGTACAAGTGCCGTCATTTTGACAAGGAGAGCTGAGGCATTCGGACGCAACCTCACAGAAATCCCCGCTGAAGAAGGCAAGGCATGAGCAGCTGTAACCAAGGTATTCGTCCTCGCAGGTACCGCCGTTTAAGCAGACTACGTTATTTGTGATGCATTCATTGATTTCAGCTGTACAGTCTGAGGCTGAATCTTCATATCCTTCGAGACACTCTTTGGAGCCGTCGGAATCGCATGTGTAATGACCGCTATCATCATCCGTGTCCTTACAATATGTTCCACAAGAGATACTGTAGTAGAACTCGTCGCAGTAGAATGAATAATCAGCTTCCAAACTGAAACAAAAATGTAGATCATATATAGAAAGGGTGAAAAACAGCTAGCGATTTCATTGTGCAAATACAAAAACGAGAAGTTATAAAAAGCAATATAAAGGTAATACCTAATAAGAGAGAGAAAAAAGTAGATTACTTTACATGCACTGAAAATAAATTTATCATATGACACTTTTCTCATCTCAAATCAAATGAATTTAAACAACGTAACGGCTGTTGATATGTGTTTCATTAAAAAGGAAATCGAGTAACAAGAGAACATCAGTTCCTTAAGGAATGCACTATAAGAAATGGTCAAATGTGGAAGAAGTATTTTGATTATAATCCTATGATATACACTGTAGAAAAGAAAGTGTTACCCACTATTTCTGTATTGTTTGACGCTTTTCATCTGTTTTTACCTTTTGTAACTATTGTGCAGTGATTTTTATGATTATTGTTATCGTGATGCATGTACGAATTACTTAATAAATAACAGTTTTAAAAGATTTTAAAAATATATATATAAATTCCTTCATTCTATGTCATCCACTGTCATCAACTGCAAACCTGCCATTCTTTTATGCTATGTGGCGTAAAATACCTCGTAAAACATATTGCGTGTCGATGAGATAATTCAATCAGTGCATTAAATATGAATGCAGTAGGATGTTCATTTCAATAATTGTATAAACACTACAAGATGGTATTGATTGGACCTTTAAAACATTTATATATCTTTCGTGGTAGCCTGGTATGTGATAGAAATATATACTGTATATATCACATAAATATCACACATTCCAAGTATTCTAAAGAAACTTTTCTGAACGTACCTCGTTTTCGAGAATGTTCGAGATCCAACGAACAATAGTGTTTCCACGCTGGCGACATCAACAGATGTTTCTGGTGTACCAGAGATGATCGTGGTGTAGCTGTCTACCAACGTCGTACCGTCATCGTCGACATCCACGACCGTAATACGAAGTTCAACAGTACCCTTCAGTGTGAGAAAGCAGAGGGATAGACATAAGTAGAGAATGTGTGGTTTTCTCGATTTAATAATTGTTCCAAAAGTTTACATTATAACACGATTGCAAAGACGTTCGATAAATCAATTCAAAGGCAGTTTTAATTCCCTATTGTAAATCCCTTAGAACACGTACTGTGTCATTGTAATTAAGGCACATTATTAGGTGATGAGCATGGCTATTGAAATTACCTTAGGTTGATATATGTAGGTTATTTCATCGTGTTCTTTACAAAGAAGGAAATATAGAAACATATTATTAACAACATAAGAGCTTAAAAGCTTTTTAAAAGGTTTTCCTATAAGTTCAGAATGTCTATTGACCTATGGCAATCAAAGAAAAAATGGTGGAGCCAATAACGTGGGTCCTCTTTTTACATTATCTATCAAACACCTTTTAGGTACGAAATATAATCTCAGCCTTTTTACTTAAATATAATCTCATCTCTAGTTGGCTGTTCAACTACTATGACTGTTCACAAATACGATACATTTTTCATGGTTGCTCGAATTATCTATACTTGATTGAAGTAAAATCAAAGTCATTATTTACAGATGTTGTAATAAATTTCATCTATACTTGGATTATCCTCATCACCTGCAATTAGGGCAAAACATTTTAATAACCGGAAAGTTTGCCCTATATGTTTGGAATAGTAATTGCATCATATTTCTAAACTTGATGTCTTTATGTAAAACACCTGAAATATTAGTATCACAAAGTCTACAAATGTTAATCAGTATCAGCATAGCGTTTGTTCATAATTATGATGAAAATTATTCAAAATTGTGCCCCATTTGGACTTGAACTTACCGGCCATGTGTTGAAGGTTGAAAGGATAGGATTAGTCGTGTTGCCGACCAGGGAGCTGAAATTTATAGCGGACATGTCTTCTCCTACCAGCCCCGTATAAACATCCATATAGTCACATGGTCCAGAGCTGTGTCATATCAGGAAAAAAAGGGATTTATTGGGCGATTCATATATTATGTAGTTACCCCCCCAAAAAAAAATTTAAACAAATAAATAATAATAATAATAATTTAAAAAAAAAAAATTGCAGGGCGCCCCCTCAAAAACAAAAGAATACGAAAAAGTAAAATTGCTACTTTTGTCTCTTTGTAGGTCCTGTCTCACGTATTTATTAAATTTATAATACATTATTAGTTCGTTTGTTTATTTTTATACAAAGTTATAATGTAAGTGGTCAATCATAAGTACATGAATATATAGATATGGCTGATAGCCCATTTCAGTGACATTAACAAAATACCACTGTTCTTCAATGGGGTCCCTTGAACACAATAAATAAACACATGTATAGCCATTATAATAACACGAAAATAATCAAAATCTTGATCAAGTAAGGAGAGGGACACATATTCTATATCAACATATCCATACTGAGATCATTTCCCTCCTGAACATGACAATTTAAGGGGACGATAGGGGTATAGGAACATGTATTGCATTACACCATCTTTTATAATCTTCATTGCAAAACTAAAATTGGAAATATAGATGAAATGCTAGAGTCAACACAAATGAGAGGCTATAATCAAGTTTAACTAAATATAAAAGTATTGCTCTTTAGACTATCTTTAAACATCTTCTTTTATTAAAGATTCATATTTGACGTCGGATTTCTTGGCCGAAACTTCGTGTGTGTACTCACAATTCATCGTTTGTGCAAATTCCTGAAATCAAAATTAAATTTTGCAGCAAAGATTTAAACGTGCACGGCTGATCTTTTTCTTTCAAGGTTTAAAGTCTGGGCGTCTTTAGCGGAATTTTGTAGGAAGCACTAAGGAGATATAACAAAATATTGTATCGGAAAGTGACATTATTGATTGACAATGTATGCTTTGAAGATACAAAGGCAGCCTCACTGGGACTAAGATCACGGTCTGGTAATTTTAAAGCAAATATTTGCCTGCGTCTTCTACGGGAAAATTTACGGAAAGTCTCAACTTGCTGACGCAAACGTTGGATACATATTGAATAATACATGGCCAAAAATTGAATATTCCTCCAGAATTTGTGAGCGTTTCATGGTATTTGAACTGCAGGACAAACATTTTAAGATTACCACGTCACAGTTCTGACAAACGAAGCGGATATAAGGTTCCGTGTTGATTCGCTCTCGAACTCCATGAACAAAAAATGATAAATAGATTTTAAAATTGTGACTTCTTCTGCTTTCGAGTTCACCATTTGTGATTGTGAAATGTTCGGCTAGGCTCTCGCATAATGAACAGCCTTCTTATTAGGAGATGTTGAGGTCTAGTGGATAAGTCACGGGACTGCAGATCACAAGGTTCGGGATTTGAATCATATCACATAAAGTCCTTTTGGATGACGTTGATCTTGAGCTGCTTCATTCGACCGAGGTGAGTTTAAATAAATGAGTGTCTGATAGGATTTTTCCTTGAAATGCACTGTACGATGCTAACTGTTGCCATAATTATATAGGGCCGTGGTAATATATCCAAAGCTCTTCCAAAGCGCATTGCGGTGTTATTGTCATGATTATGCGCTATCCAAAAACTGAATACTATTATTATGATTGTCATTTGCTACTAGATCATCGATGATGCATCGATGTTTTTGGACATCTTGAACTAGTCAGCTTTTAATGAATTGAATTGTATGTACATCAATAAAACATGTCAATTAAATGTCATCTCACTCATATATATTTGTTGTAGCTATCATTTTTGGAGAGAACACTATTACGAGATATACTGTTCGTAGAAAGAGATAAAAACGAGGGTGACCGACTTTGTTTTCTTTACGTAAGGTTTAATATAAAATGAAAGGGCATATTTGGAGATGAAATACGTTTATAAATTATGAACATCTGCTCCGAAAAGCCTGTGAGCTTATCAAACGTGCATTACTCTCTCTAATCTCTGTATTATTTATATTTTAGACGTTGGAGTGAAGTGTCTAACTTTTGTTTTAAGTGGCCCAAACATTGTGGAGCGTGTGTGCAGCGCTTTGTAACTGCAAGGAAAAGGCGCTATATCAAATATCTTTTGGATTGGATTGGATTGGATTGGAACAATATCAACCAGAGACTGATTTTTATCGCGATAACGAATCGTGATAGTTATCGAGGCTTCTAGCTGAAATAGTGTCCATCTACGATTAACAATTAAGTAGCAATTGTGATGCAGAGATCGGCGCTTACGAAATCACAGCCAGGATAGTTGCCATAACAGGACAATTTTTTCAATTTTGTATTAAAGTTTCATCGATTTCTTTCATTTGATAAGCAATTAAAGCTGAACCATGGGCACGTTACTTCTTGTTAATACCATCTGGATTTTCATAATCTGTATGGCAGGTCTTCCGAGTAATTTCTTCATTTTGTTAGTGTTCGGCAAACGCCGAAGGAAGATATCCGTAGACATTTGGGTGATGACACTTGCCGTATCCAATATCGGTTCTTGTTTGATGTACCTGGTCCAAATCGGATGGCTACTCGTTCCTGGTTCACGGAGTAATCATTTTTGTTCTGCAATTTGGTTTACTGGTCGTTCATCTGTCTTTGTGGAGACCATCATCACTGCATTGATTGCCATTGATCGTTACTACGCAATTTGCCATCCGTTCAAGTGGAATAAATCTAAGAAGCGAGCCATATATGCATCTGTTATTATCATGATCATAAGCTATGTTACAAATATCCACTATGCTCTATACACTAAGGCAGTTGCTAAGAGTATTTCGATTCGGTTATGTATGTACGACGGAATAGCGTGGTTGAGGATACTAGGCAATGTG
Organism: Strongylocentrotus droebachiensis; assembly: GCA_035222895.1. Lineage (NCBI taxonomy): Eukaryota > Metazoa > Echinodermata > Echinoidea > Camarodonta > Strongylocentrotidae > Strongylocentrotus > Strongylocentrotus droebachiensis. The sequence continues at coordinate 322,799 of JAVYIG010000299.1, forward strand.
GTGATGAGCTTTTTGTTCTTCTGTGGGGCCACTAGCTTGTGGTGCTACTTCAGGATTTGGGTGACCATGAGGCAACACCGTCGCCTGATGGCTGCTCATCGTTCCTCGTCGACTCCAGAAGAACCCATCAACACCGTCTCATCAAGGGTCGAATCCATGGCTGGGGTCAGTATAACAGGTAATCTTCAAGATGGAAAATCTGAACCAAATGAAACACCCTGTCCATATGCTACAAGGCAGCCACAAGACCATTCATTGCCAGAAATCTGTGAAGAAGCCCAGAGCAGTAGAACGCAGCAACATCAAGGTGCGTATTCAAACTTAGTGTTGAACAAAACCTGCACCCAGTCTAAGATCCACAAGCAACCACCGGAAACCCTAGATTCTGGTACCGAACATGGTGCTAACGCAGAATCGGACCGGGCTGTACATGACACAAGAGGGCAGAATCAACCCCTCTCACACGCACCAAAGAAACATGACGTCATGACAAAGATGTTGCTCTTGGCCACCATCATCTACATCGTCACCTTGTTACCATCAGCCTTCCTAGAAAACCTTCCTCCAGCAAGGTTCGTATCTATACAACAGTCAACCGTTGGAGAATGGGGAGTATTTTTCAGCTACTACTTGCGTGGCGTCAACTTCGCGAGCAATTTCTTCGTTTATATTGCGGTAAACAAGGACTTTCGACAGTCTTGTTGGAAACTTATAAAAAAGAATGGGATTCACCCAACTAACTAGGCTATATGCGGAGCGTCATTAAAAGTGGGGGGGGGGGGGGCACCAACAAAAAGGGCGCTTTCTGAAAAAATGGGCACCTACAAAAGGAAACCTCAAAGCAAAAAAGTCAAGCTTTAGACATTAGTACGTACCCCTGTATATTGTAATAGATACATTATCAGAGATTATCTTCAAGTTTTTTATTTGTTCGTGGTCCAAGATACTGCTTCAGCATCATACTGGGCCGGTCGTATCATTTTGAAATTTAATCCTTATAACCATGTTTCAAATAACGATATTCATGTTAAATTAGGGTGGAAATCTCTCCATTCAAGACGTAAATTGCATTTAAATATAATGGTCTATAAATCACTGAACAATTTGGCTCCTCCTTATTTAGAGGAGTCCTTCAAATACTGTAATTATCCATATTATCTACGATCACAAGGAAATATTAACCTCCCCGAACCAAAGAGTGAATGCTAAAATGTTTGTGTATAACGGCTCACGTGAGTACAATGACCTACCGTTAACTATTAAAGATAAACTTCAGTTCTGGTAAAAAAAAAAAAAAAAAAAAAATTCTCACAGGATCAAACGAAACTTACACTGAATGTTCAAGATTACAAATAAATGACATGTGCCAAACAATAAATTTTGGAAGAAAATGTATACTGGCTGAGTAATGAGCATAGAAAGACAAGGAAATCAAGGTAGTATATACTAGCCCCGACACCATGTGTGTTGTCCCATATATAGCTTTCTGTGTACAGTGCTTGTTACTTTACCAAGACTCGGTCAAATTTATTATGATGACTCCAGAACCTTGCAATGCACACCAATACTTACATGCTACATGATCAACTGTTTCTGATCCTTTCCACACCTTTTCTTTCACAGTGCAATCGCATTACCAGTACTAAAGTTTATCTTTAAGCTATCCAACAGCTTAAAAACTTTTTGCAAAAATCTAAATTTAAGAAATCAGTTTTGCTCTGATCTGTAATGGAACATGCTTGGGGTGGGGGGGGGGGGTGTTTATGCTTCTCTAATATTTTTTAGGTTTTATGTATTCAAATTATATTATTTTATGTCGTATTGTATGTTGTATAATAATTGTTGATATCTTAATTCCTGGACCCCAGGGAAGAACAGCTTTGTTATATTAACAAAGCTCCAGCCATTCACTATAATCTATTGATTTTACTATGTACATGCATTTTCTTTGTATTGTTTTTAATATTGTGATATGGAAATTAAATACCAATACCAATACCAATACTGTGCAGTAACTGTTGTGTGTGATGGTCTAAAGCAAAATCTTAGGATTTGTCAGGTCGCACTGCGGCCGATTATATCTTATTATAATTAAATAAGTAAATCTGATGGAATTTCAAGCACAGTATCATATAGAGAAGACATATTAAAATCTTTTGAGTATCAATACAAATCGCATGTCATACTGCTTCTTTTATTCTTTCTGGATTGTCGGCTCCTAGAACGATAAATAGTTTAAATAACACTATGACACCTTCTCGCCTGTACAGTGATTTCGTATAATCTGCTGTGATCAGGAAAAAAATTGACATAAATGTTTGCATGTCTTCATTTTTTGGATTGTATTATTTTCTTTCAATTGCCCTATCATTGTTTCATCACAATTATCATAGCCTATTCCCCTAGTCCTTTTAACCAATCTTCACCATAAATGTGAATAAGACTTTCAATTCTTTGTTATTTTCTGCAAAGGATAATTTCTAATAATCTTATGGTTTTCGTTTATTGCTGTAAAAGAAATTTGTTCTTTTCAACTGTATTTCTTCGTATCAGGACAATTACCCCCCTGGAAAACTCTCCCGGGCAATAACCCCCCGAAAAATCTCCCTGAAAATGTCCCCCTCGTTGATTAAAGGGAAAGTCTAACGTGTTAATAAGTTGGTTTTAATAAAAGCAGAATTTGTTTCGGGGGGGGGGGGGTAGTTGTCCTCGGAGGTGATTGTCATAGGGGGTAATAATTGTTCTAGGCGTTAATTTTCCGGGGAGTAATTTTGTTCTCTGGAGTGTTTGTCCTCGGGGGGAAACTTTCCGGGGGATAATTTTCCGGGGGTAATTGTCCCACTGTCAATTAGCCGGGGTGATTGCCCAGGGACAAATGTTCTTGAACCATATTTATTTTATTCCCCATGAAGGAGCCGTTTTAAGAAAGACAAAAATCATTGTCATCCGAACCCTATCGACTTATACGACCCGGCTATACGATCAGGCTATGAGCCTGGTTTTGGAACAAAATTAAATGAATATAGGTTTTTCCGCCCAATTTCATCAAAGTTGCATCCGACTTCATGAATAGGAGTTCAAGTTCGAACGGTTTTCGTCAACTCTCTGCTTTCATGGCTTATTTCTATTCTTTGAGCATTCAATTTCATTTTATATCATTTCTTTTAAATTTTTATTTCATACAATTTAGAGAGAAATCCATTCAATTTACTAACTCGAAGTTGTCATTCAATTTCGCGCAAGCTAGATAGACGTTCAACTGGTCATTAATACCAATTTCAATTTTATTTCTGTAGTTCTGTGTATTTCTTACTGCAATTTTTTCACGTAATATTTAAACAATTTTCTCACTGTTTTAATTATATAACTTAATTTTCATTTCTAAAGTTTCATAATGATTATTTTAATCATATTCTATATATTTCTTTTCTATGTAATCTTTTCTTCCAGTTTCACTGTATTCCGTAGCAGTATGGACATAACACTTACAGAATAGTTATAACTCATAATTTTGTATACATTACGGTTTGTCAGATGAATGAGATATTTCAACATAAGGAAAAGGTCCCATTTCAAGGTACATAAAGTTTGCATAATTTATTCGAACAGATGCATATTGCAAAGAACATGAACAGTAAATGAAAAAGACTGCCCAAAATCCGGTAAATGCTTGCCTATTCGTTAAAATGAATACCTTAACGTTCATCAAAGCGGTGCAGGTGCGAATTTGAATGCATTGCATTTACGTGCATTTTTTTATTTGAAAGCGCTTTTAACACGTTTATGTGAGAGAATCATGAAATTGCATGCTCATACAATTAAATTGAATGAACTAATTAGCTTTTTTGAATTGTTGATCTCTCTCGGTGATCATTCAAATTCGCTCGAAATTGAATGATCGCATCGTTAAATCGGATGCAACTCTGGTGAAATTGGGAGGAAAAAATTGCGAGTGTTCTGACATCACCTTTGGCCTACTATGTGCAGCCATTTGGGGGCTCTTTTTCTTAACAGTGGAAGGCTTACAGAACACTGCGAAAGCCCTTTTATTATTCATACGACTGTATTGAGCCCCAATCAGGAAGACCTTTACAAATGTTTACTTTTTTCGATAGATTGTGTAATCCTCAAGATCTTTTTAAAAAAATTGGATCGCAGTCAGAACGTATCATGTTCAGTTGGTATAATAAACTCTTCATTCATATATAGCGTTCTATAAGGAAATATTCATCTAATTATTATTTTATTATACTATTCTAATTTTTTTCCTAGTTTATTTTCAATTTTAAAATGTTGTACATAATGTTTTTTTTTAATGCTATCAAAGCACAGACACAGGGTTAATGCAAAAGTATTGCAAAATGATATTTGTGCCGATCGGCAGTCGTTGCAAACCAGCGATGTGGCAAATGGCAAATGACTAAAGTGACACATACATTATGGTTAAACCGTCATCACACTATCACTCTTATGACCACGATCTCGTCATCGAACTACGCAACATACCTTGGGAAGTTATCTAGGCAGATCGTAAATCCGATGTCGCACCCGCCGCAGCCGATGGGCGCCTCGTCGCAGCAATCATAGCTGAAGTCCCTGGAATCCCCCAAGTAATTTTGAAGCTCCAAGGCGAACGTTCCTGTTGCCGATACATTCTTTACGACCTTCAACAAAATAAACAGACACAAATATTCGGTAAAACTTACCGCTTTGACCTATTTTAAAAATTGAGTTTTACTCAAATTTGGATATGCACAACCTTACTTCTGGCTATGCTGCCACTAGCCCGTGACTGGTAGTCTATAAGTCTTGGAAATTTCGTGGGAAGGGTCATGGGTGATTGTATGGCTGCAGGTGGTGAAATGAAGTCGCAAAACCGAAATAAGTCACTGATTTTGTTGGTTAAAATTTCGTATTAAGCTTGAAAACCATTGAACAAAAAAGAAAATAACCAGTTAGAAACTTGTTTCGTGTAGTCATGATGTTAGTATACACCCTATACTCTGAGCCTCTATGCATAATCATCATTAACTTACCACTGAAGTAAGAATCAGGAGCGGGAGCACAAATCCACGTTTTAACTCCATGGCGTCTTGATTTGGAATGCTTACCAGACTCCAGTCGAGGGTGTAGATTAATACCCCTCTGCGGATCCTGATTGTGAAACCATGAACCTACTTGTAAGAGAAACCTTACGCCCCTCAAAGTTTTTCAAAGGTTGGGCCTGCGATCTTAACTAAACCAACTGTAGATCTTATCTCTATAAGATGGGTGGATTGTGTAATAGTTAATCATATCAATCAAAGTTTAGTGATCTTACAACCTGGTACAGATTTCCTCTTTATTATTTGATTAGATGCCTGTATCTAAAGGTACAGAATCCCTACAGAATAGTTCAATGTAAGATAAAACGGGATAAGTGACGTTCCTAAAAACAGAATCCGTAGTCTTGGTAATGAGCTGTTCTCCCAAAGTCAATTGCCAATTTATAATTACTTTTGGGGGGATTGGGGGGGGGGGGGGTCAGGGATGATGTGGCGTCGAATAAATATATATTGAGGATGGATGCTGTAAAGCGCGTGTGGCGGGTGACATAAATGGATAAAACAGAAGTTTGTACAGAGGAGTCTTTGTCTGGTTGTTTAATTATATTCAATCCTAGAGAGGTAGACTTTTCTCATCATACCTGTACAAAGCGGTTTAAAATTATACGAATTCGTAGTATTGTAATATCGGAGCTTCTTTTATTCCTAGCAGATGTTTCCGCTTTTATTGAAAATCAAACCAAATATTCAAACAACAATAATAATATCGAGAATAATATCGCCAGTGATATTCGTTTGTCTCGCAATGTATGGTCAACAAGGGATCTAAAAGATCACGACGTCCCTAATGGTTGACCATACATTGCGAGACAAACGAATATCACTAGCGATATTATTTTCGAAACTACATCCGCAATGAGTAATATATTTAGCAACAATAATAATATATAATATAACTGATTTACATAAAATGTGGCAGCTGAAATAAAAAAGAATTAAAAAAAGGATAAAAGCTTGAGTCGATAGCAGCCGGGGGGGGGGGCGGGGGGGGGGGCGGGGGGGGGGGCGGGGGGGGGGGGGGTAAATGATGCTGTTATACGAATGGGTAGGAAAATGGAGTGTCACGTATTAGTGTGTTTTCTCTTCAGAAAGTGTATGAATAAAAAGTTGGAATATATGGAGAAAAATAGTTTTATCAGACTTTGATCATTTCACGATTAGAAACAAAGAGACAAATGATCATTCAATTTGATAATGGGACTCACTTTGTGTGAATCACTATAAATGTGAAGGAGTAACAAGAATGTTGAACTAAAATTTCACTTTTTATACATGATGCATGCATATTTCCATATATTATTACTTCGTCACTATAAAAGAAGCGGACAGATAGTTTTCATGAGTTATAAGATAGTTGTACATAATAAGATTACACTTTTCTGACTAAGTGATGTCATAATAGTTGTATTCGATTGTCATGGCCATTTTCCGAGATTGGGCCTTAATGTTTGAACCAGTAATTTGTAACGGGTACACTCTAAAACATAAATGTTAAAACAACTTTTAATAGAGCCGAGGAGTGACTAATTGTTGTAGTAGTGGTAGATTACAACTTTGAACATGTTGGATCGAACAATATAAAGGTTGAATCCAGCATGTACAAAGTGTTCATCTGACATTTTCAGAAAAAATAATCACTTCTCGGAGTTCTCGGCCTTTATTAGAGATTTAACATTTTATTTTAGTTTGTATAGAGTGTATCGTTACACGTAAATTGGTTAATTATTTTGAGCAAAGTGCGTTGTAGTCATGTTTGACTTTAAGATTTGAGGTGTGTTTCAATTCATTCAGATCGTCCTGGTATATGTTGGTACTCGAATTCTTAAAGAGATGGATACGATGATTACCAAAGGTGCGGCGGACCGGTAGTCATTATTTACCGTTCATATAAGCAAAGCTTATCTAATAATCTCTAATTCTTTTTATTTGGTTTCGCCTCATTGTTTTGGGCACAACACGGCGTCGTCAATCAGATTATTATGACGTCACACAATTAAGTCTATAACCTAGTACACTGTTGCCCATTAAGTCGAAATAGTTTTCCTTACCTTTTTTCATGAAATGATTATGACAATATGATTTATTCTTCATAGATGCAGTGTATATTTTCTCAGAACTTTATTGATTAATCTGAGTGTTAGATAATTTCAATAAAGTTCCGAGCAGATATATTATAAACTCTACATTTATCAAAAATTAAACTATATTGTCACAATAATTTCATAAAGCAGATGTAAGAAACAAATTATTCAAACTTTATTGGCAACAGCGTTCTATTTAAAAAAATAAAATTGAAGTACATGTTCATTAGTGGAGAAACTATTTTTGTTAGTATGGCTTTTCTACCCAAACTGACCAAAGCACTCATTATGTTGCTGGATTCATTAGAAATAATGAATATTTCATTCGCTGGACAACTAAACAGGACAGATAAAAAAAATCCGCTAATTTCGCCCCCAAAATGAAGAGAATAAGTAAAAGAAGGAGCAGGCCCATGCATGCAACAAAAAATCACTTACATTTATGCAATGCCGAAATTCCTATATTTCCAAATCTTCTTACCTTTGTTGGAGATTTCTTAGAATATGATTTCTCTTATGAGGGCTTATGATTTTCTTGTTTTTGGATCTCCATTTTGTAGTAATGGTCTTTCCATTCGAATGTAAGAAGCCATGATTTTTTTTTTGAAAGGCTATTCAATGAAGAAGAAAAAACATAAATATTTGCTACAAACATGACCAATACAAAAACAACATTAAGACGACAGCAACAACAACAAAAAAGAGAGAAAACAAAAATCATGGCAGATCAAATGATCAAATAATGTATACTTTTCATTCCAGTACAATTCTTTGTTATGTATAATTATGTTTCGACAAGATCCGGTAACTTTGTCTCAGATTCTGAAACAAAATCCTGGATTTAGCTCATTCTGCAATGATAATTATAAACCTATAGGTCAGTCAGGAATTCCATGACTTTTACAAGCCGATCGCCTGTCTGATTATCAAGATATTTATGATTGGAATTACAAATTTTGAAAACCGTTTACCAAACAGTTGTTCATAACTCTACAGTCTACTGGGGAAAACGAGTATGGTAAAACCGGTCACTCAAAGATTTTTACTCTTTTGAGGCACTTCTTGATCATTTTGAAGCGCGATTTTGTTAGGGCTTCAATATTGGGGTCTATTCGCTATTCATAAGGACCGCTATTCATAACGTGTAAATTCCCGTACTTCTGGGTCCGCTATTCATAATGGCAAAAGAGGGTCACTATTCATAATGAAATAAGGTTCGTTAATCATAAGGACCGCTATTCATAACGTGAGATGAGGGTCGCTATTCATAATTCATATTAAGGGTCATTAATCATAAGGACCGCTATTCATAATATGAAATCAGGGTCGCTATTCATAATACGACGAGAGGGTCGCTATTCATAATACCAAATGAGGTTCATTACTTATAAGGGTCACTATTCATAACACGGGAAGAGGGTCGCTATTCATAATACGAAATGAGGGTCGCTATTCATAATAGGAGAAGAGGGTCGCTATTCACAATAGGAGAAGAGGGTCGCTATTCATAATAGGAAATGAGGGTCGCTATTCATAATAGGAGAAGAGGGTCGCTATTCATAATAGGAGAAGAGGGTCGCTATTCATAATAGGAAATAAGGGTCGCTATTCATAATAGGAGAAGAGGGTCGCTATTCATAATAGGAGAAGAGGGTCGCTATTCATAATAGGAAATGAGGGTCGCTATTCATAATAGGAAATGAGGGTCGCTATTCATAATAGGAGAAGAGGGTCGCTATTAATAATAGGAAAAGAGGGTCGCTATTCATAATAGGAGAAGAGGGTCGCTATTCATAATAGGAGAAGAGGGTCGCTATTCATAATAGGAGAAGAGGTCGCTATTCATAATAGGAGAAGAGGGTCGCTATTCATAATAGGAAATGAGGGTCGCTATTCATAATAGGAGAAGAGGGTCGCTATTCATAATAGGAGAAGAGGGTCGCTATTCATAATAGGAAAAGAGGGTCGCTATTCATAATAGGAGAAGAGGGTCGCTATTCATAATATGAAATGAGGGTCGCTATTCATAATAGGAGTAAGGGGTCGCTATTCATAAAAGGGGAAGAGGGTCGCTATTCATAAAACGAAACTTTCTCTTCAAATCCTCTTCTTTCTCTAATAATTTAATGAAACATCAAAGCTTCCACGTTTTGCGCGGGAGGGGGGAAACTGAATTCAGACAAGGATTAAGAGTCGAGAATGGAACAACGAATCATCTTCTTTCTCTAATAATTGCATTAAACAATGAAAGGTCAAAGCTTACGCGCTTTGCGCAAGAGGGGGGAATAGAATTCAGACAATTAGTAACACTCGAGAACGGTACAACAAATCGTAATTTTTCTCTAATAATTAATGAAAGGTAAAAGCGAGGGGGAAAACTGAATTCAGACAAGGATTAAGAGTCGAGAATGGTACAATAAATCGTCTTCTTTTTCTAAAAATTAATGAAAGTTCAAAGCTTTCGCGCGTAATGGGTGGGGGAGGGGAGGGGGGGGGGGGGGATAGCAAGCTGCCCGAATATGAATTTTTGATATCTTTTCTCGTTTATCTTGGTGATAAATAACACTTTCACAAAAAACATATAATGCTCAAACTTTTGCTCGCTCGTTTCGCTCACAAGCAGAATTGTGAACTAGAAAATTATCGGGCAAGAGGCTTTAGCCCCCCCCCCCAGATGAAAATGTCAAAAAAAATGTATATCTTACCCCCTGTCCACACACAACATTTTCCGTCACTAGTCATGATTAGCTATGCCGTTTCGCGATAGTGATACCGTTTCGCGATAGTTTTACGACCAAAATAAGGTGTGGACGCTCACTAACGATACGTCGTATAACGAAACTAGTCTAACGAAACGCAGGTTTGGGCATCGTTTCGAACTGAAACTCAATAAAGAATCACGCCTAATCACGGAAATGTTGTGTGTGGACAGGGGGACCCCCTGGGGGAGTGTAACTAGTGTAACTAACTGGGCGGGGCTTAACGTGACCTCGAGCGAAAGGAGACCAGACTGTAGAGTTTCAGGATTACTTTCTTCTGTTTATGGACATCCTTGAATTTATACGATGATTATTTATATGACGTTTCTTGTGTGTGGACACTTTGAAATTTAGACTATGATTCTTTATACGACGTTTCGTTATAGAGTTTCGCGATAAATTGTTTTGTGTGTGGACACGCGGGGAATGTTGATATCGGACAAGAGACGTGAAGTGAGCTTGCACCCCTTTCCAAAATTGTTCCTGCTTCTAGGTACCCGTATCGTGCTTCTAATATGACCTTGTCAGTATTGGTATGTTGAGTTGAAAAAACGGTCTGCGCATTTTTCAAATTTCCGTCCCCCCCCCCCCCCAATTGGAAAATTCTGGATCCGCGCCGGGGCGTACTGATGGGGGGGGGGGGGGGCTCGGGGGATCGGTAGATACTGGGCTTAGGTCCAATTGTCAGGTCCAATTCCGCTCAGTAATTTGTAGGTCCATAAGTCCTAATAAAAATTACTTTCTACAAAAAAATTATTGTCGTATAAACAATTACTAGTTTCTTAAATAGCAAGCTAAAATGGATAATGGGCCTGCTTGGCGTACTTAATATCTCAGTGGCGTAGCCTGGATAAGATCAGTCGGGGGCAGGGTGGTGGGGCAAGATTTCCAACAAGGAGGAAAATTTACGATAGGATTACATGTGTGTTATGTTTTACTTTTTTTTCGTCACATGAGCGGGGGTTGGCTCTATATAATTATCAAAGATAACAGATAAAATATAATTACTTTAAAAAGAGACAACTATACAGGGCTATATATCGCCCCCCCCCCCTACAGGACCAGGAACGTAGCCGAGGGGGGGGGGGACGTATTATGAATAGCGAACCTCATTTCGTATCATGAATAGCGACCGTCTACTCCTATTATGAATAGCGACCCTCATTTCTTATTATGAATAGCGACCCTCATTTAGTATTATGAATGGCAACCCTCATTTCATATTATGAATAGCGACCCTCTTCTTCTATTATGAATAGCGACCCTCCTCTCCTTTTATGAATAGCATCCGTATTCTCCTAATATGAATAGCGACCCTCTTCTTCTATTATGAATAGCGACCCTCTTCTCCTATTATGAATAGCGACCCTCATTTCGTATTATGAATGGCAACCCTCATTTCATATTATGAATAGCGACCCTTATTTCTTATTATGAATAGCGACCCTCTTCTCCTATTATGAATAGCGTACCTCATTTGGTATTATGAATAGCGACCCTCTTCTCCTATTATGAATAGCGACCCTCTACTCCTATTATGAATAGCGACCCTCTTCTTCTATTATGAATAGCGATCCTCTTCTCCTATTATGAATAGCGACCCTCATTTCTTTTTATGAACAGCGACCCTCTACTCCTATTATGAATAGCGACCCTCTTCTTCTATTATGAATAGCGACCCTCATTTCTTATTATGAATAGCGACCCTCTACTCCTATTATGAATAGCGACCCTCTTCTTCTATTATGAATAGCGACCCTCTTCTTCTATTATGAATAGCGACCCTCATTTCTTATTATGAATAGCGACCCTCTACTCTTATTATGAATAGCGACCCTCTTCTTCTATTATGAATAGCGACCCTCTTCTCCTTTTATGAATAGCGACCCTCATTTCTTATTATGAATAATGACCCTTATGAATAATAACCCTTATGAATAACGACCCTCATTTTGCATTATGAATAGCGACCCTCAATTCGTATTATGAATAGCGACCCTCTTTCTGTGTTATGAATACCGACCCTTTTGTAATATTATGAATAGGGACCCTTATGAATAACGACCCCGATTTCCTATTATGAATAGCGACCCTCTTCTAATATTATGAATACCGACCCTCTTCTTTGATTATGAATAGCGGTCCTTATGAATAATGACCCTTATGAATAATGACCCTTTTCTCCAATTATGAAAAGCGGACCTTATGAATAGCGGTCCTTATGAATAATGGACCTTATGAATAGCGGACCTTATGAATAGCGGTCCTTATGAATAGCGACATTGACCCTCAATATTACACCATATCACAGACACTGATAACAAGTAGGGCCGTGTGCTCAGATTTAACATTGTTAAACGACAGATGAACCCTTCAACATAAAAGGGGGCGTGTCTCTGCTTACGCCAGAGATACTCCGGTGTCTGCCAAAATAATGAACGGCAGATTTGGTCAGTGGCCCTTGCCCCGTTTGCTCCCCCTCCCCCGATATCGAAGAAAGAATGCATAAAATGGGGTCAGTATACTATGACGTCATGTAGGCCTACGGTGTGGTAACTGCCAATCTGAAATCGAACTGAGTTATCTCGGTGTATCTTGGTGTAGATAACGACAAATATGAAAAACCTATTAAAAATCAAATCAAAATTTCACTCTACTATTACTATTCAATTAAGAGAAGTGGTGAGAAAATATGATATAAAGAGAGATAGCCTGGTAAAAAGAGGGAGAGATAGAAAGATAGAGAGAGGGGAGAGAGAGAGATGGAGACAGAGACAGAGATAGAGGGGTGGTAGAGAGAGAGAGAGAGAGAGAGGGAAGGGTGGAGTGGCGGTAACGGATTGAATGGGAAAATATCTACAACGTCACACGGCGAACTTAAGCCTACAATGATAACAAATTTTGTGACATGTATAGTGTGTTGCCGAAAAGGTTTGATCGAGAGAGAAAGAGAGACAGAGAGAGACAGTGAGAGAGACAGCGAGAGGGAGAGAGAGAGAGAGAGAGAGAGAGAGAGATAGCCTCACCAGCTCTCCTGTCTCTCTCATCCCCTTTTCTCTATTTTTGTTCTCATTCTATCCCCCCCCCCCAAACATGTAGTTGTTGGATCTAGAGGTGGGGGTGGAGAGAGAGAGAGAGAGAAAATTAAAGAGAAATGGTGGTGAAATGAAACAAGAAATAGAACGTAAACTACCTACACACAATGAAATAGTTTATGCTTTTACATGTCTTCTCGTGTACAGAAAAAAGAAAAAATAATGCTTAAAAGTCATTCGAAATTGATAATTTGGACTCAGAGGAACAGAAAGAGTGAATATCACAGCCGGAGGTGAATAGTTCCCTTTTCAAGTCGCTAGAGGGATATTACGAACACTCGCTGCAATAATGAAAATTGCATAACATGCTCAATTTATGACGTCAGCCCTTCATGAAAGACGAAAGCCGGTAGGTACGTAAGTCGTAATGAGATTTCTTTATTTTCTTATAAATGAGTGATGTAAAATATGTCACGTAAAGTGAAGTCTGTTTCTTAAGCTCAATTTGATTTAATAATCATTGTCTGGTAATTTTTGTACCCCGCGCACAGTGAAATTTGTGAATTCTGTAAACTGATGATACTGATACTGATAGTGTTCCCACATATTAACATTTGTGTTGGTGTTGAGGGTGTGTAATTGGTGTGGCCTAAATAATTTCACGCACATTTTTTTCAGTTCGATAAAAAAAGAAAGAGTCATTTTATTTTTCAAGGATTTGGATATGTGATCCATAATTCCTTACACGCAGCATGTCCTTTCAAAATGAATTTACATGAAGGGGGCAAAACAAGGTGGGAAAGAAACAAAGTAGCTTTGATTTTTCAAACTCAAAAGGTGAAAGGATTCTTGTCTTGTCAATGACAATGTGTCATATCTATACTGCACCAACCTTGGCTTCTTCTTCTTCTTCAATACATGTCGACAGACTTGTTAGTCCATATAAAGACACGGCTTCCGGACTGTAAACTTGCTGTCCGCTATGCATGCAGTTGCAATATAATTTGGCTCGACAAGAGTGATTTAACAAAATTAACAAAATATCTGATAAATGTAGGGAGTTCGAATCAGAGTATTTTCACTCAAGGAAGCATTAGTACAGGTATATCCTTTTTCGTATACAAATTTGTGATTTGTATTTATCTGCAAAGAAATTGTATGAAATATACACATTAGTCATGTCCAAACATGAGTGAAAGATCAATTAAAACTCTTTAATGTACACTTAGTTTGATAGGTTCTAGCCCGAATTTTCTGTCTCTTTCGTTCGTTAGCCTCTGAGGAGCCAACCCTACCCAAATCAGAGGCTAACAAAGGAAAGAGACAGAAAATTTGGGCTAGGTAGGTTCATATGACATGTGACTTGTACTTCTTGGTTATTTTTATCAAGTGATAGATTGTGTTACTTTTACGTTTCTTTTTTAAAAAGGAAATTATACTAAATTGAAACTACTTGCACTTGATTAAGAATAGGAATGAAGCAGTTATTAGTGTTTTGAGGATATTGATCCTGAATGTAGTTTCATAACTTCATATGAAACTTATAATTTACAATGTTTTGTTTTGATATTTTTAAGTGCCTAATTTCTTCAGTTGATAAATTGTTTTACATTTCTCTTTTTTGTGACAGATATTTAAAGAATTAAAGAGCTAGCACATGTGTAGAGAATGGGAAAGAAACGGTTCCTTTTGTTATATGGATCAGAGACTGGTCAATCCCAAGCCATAGCTGAAGAGATTCATGAGTTGTCTTCAAAACATGATCTAGAGTCAGAAATCCAGTGCCTCAGTCTCACAGAAAAGAAGGTAAACCCAAACTTTCATGTCATTATTATCTATATAAGGCTTCCAAGTGGTACAATAAACCGGTGTATTGCAATATCTTTAGCGCAGTACCCGGATGACTGACGAATATTGTTTTTGTATTGCTCAGTCATCAGAGAACTTTAACTATCGATATCATATCGATTATCACACAAAAACAAAGCCATATTTACAGAGGTAAGTCAAATTTGGTTATTTCGCTAGTCAGTCTGATATAGATAATAATAATATTGTATTTCTTTGTTTTTGTGTGATACAAGAATATATTGCTCTCGCTATGACAATATTGGACTCGTCTCTGACTCGTTCAATATTTTCATAGCTTGAGCAATATATTCTTGTATTACACTCAAAGCCATCCAATATTATATAACAGGGTTCGTACGGGTCAGGGACTTTCTGGAAAGTCAAGGAAATTAAAAATGTTTTTTCCAGATGTTTGTTAAAATAGCATTTAATTTGTCTTGTGAACAAAGAAAAAAATTTTTGTGTAAAATCTGTGGTTCACAGGACCTTTTTCGTAATAAATTACACGCAATATCTTTAGGACCTACTAGTATCGTGTCTATTGTGTCTTTCATACTGTACATGTATGCAAGGTGTTTGTGTGCGTAAATGACTTGCAGTGACAGGTGCGGTGCGTGGTGCCGGTGTGTGTACATACACGAATGCTGCATGCACGCTGTACGATTACTTTTGTTTAAAAGTTTGAAAGAAGGCGTTTTACCCCAGGGTTTTACCACAGAATATTCATAAAACAATAATTTAAATGTAAATAACTATGCATCATGAGCCACTCGTGTATTCTTAAGAACCCCATTAAAAATTGTGTTGCTCTTTACTTGAATATTGCAACCCTGAATCGCATTTGATTCCACATTTGGCGTCCATTGTGCGAGCGCGAGCATACAGCCAGTTAGCTAACCTAGCCTCGTGGTTGCTGCTTTCCCCAAGGTCCGCAATTAAGGCACACTTTTTTCCGTCAGCAAAATATCAAAAGTCAGGGGTGCGCTTTATATAGTCAGGTACAGGATATTTGAGTCCTCAAATGCTACTTTTTAGTGGTTTTCAAAAATCTCTGTGTCTCAACATGAATTACATAATGCAAATAAAGAATAGGATCTACTATTTGAAGTTAAACTACGTTCCTAATTTGAAAAGAAGAGAGTTTTTTTTCATGTTTTTTCCCGGTCTCGGTAAATTATGCCCTGTCACAAGGCCCTTTTCCGGCCGAAGCCCTCCCGTGTCTTCAGCTCACTCACCTGTATGATGGAGCTCACTTACACAGGGGATAACGAATCAACACGCAAAAACTAGCCTGTCCACATTTCTGTTTGGACTCGGAGGAAAAAATTCTGTCATCTTTAGTTTAAAAAACAACATTGTTACTGGGTCTAACTTAGTTCACAAGCACTTCAACTGTGCCTTGTAATAAAATGAAATTATTTTCGAACACTGTCACTGAAATGAGAGCCGATCTGATGTTAACAAAAAGACCAATGTTGGCTTTTTGTTAACCAGATCAGATCGCGTCTTATTTCAGTGTTCGAAAAATACTTTCACTTTCATTATACGAGGCACAGTTGAAGTGCTTGTGAACTATGTTAGA
Organism: Strongylocentrotus droebachiensis; assembly: GCA_035222895.1. Taxonomy (NCBI): domain Eukaryota; kingdom Metazoa; phylum Echinodermata; class Echinoidea; order Camarodonta; family Strongylocentrotidae; genus Strongylocentrotus; species Strongylocentrotus droebachiensis. Next base: position 339,212 of record JAVYIG010000299.1, read on the forward strand.
CCTAGGTCTAGTAACAATGTTAGTAGTATCTAAAGATGACAGATTACTTTTTTTCAGATTTTTTTTTTTTTTTTTTTTTTTGGGGGGGGATCTTCGAAATAGGGGTGCGCCTTATAGTTTTGTGATTTGCTTCCTAGTATTGCGATGATGTATAGATGTACACTTTAAATTAAGACATGTACATCATTGAAAATGGTCATGGAAATTTACATTATCCTTCTCTGGAAAGTCATGGAATTTTAAAAATGTGTAAGTGTATGAATCCTGTATAAGTATGTTTGTATTGTTTGAAGAGAATTATTTTCTGGACATTTTTGAAGTAGGGGTCAGCATCTGAAGAAAGCATTGTATGTCAATTTTCCTGACATCCAATTGGAATATGTTAAATTTGTGATTCATATTTTAATGGGGTGTCCCTGAATTTAGACTTAAAGTGGTTTTGCGAGAGACTGCCCCTCTATTTTTCAGCAAACTTCAAAACTTCTGTCTTTAAATTGATGTATGACCCATAGTATGCTGAAGCTTTTCCCTTATGTCCTTGTTAGGTATCTCCAAGCTTAAACATACCTTGGATTATCCTATCATGAACGAGTTACAGTTTATGATGCATGATTTTCTTCTGCCTTTTCTTAGATAATTTTTACGTTTAAACAAAAAACTCACTTTTATTTAGTTCTGGCTAGATAGCCTCTTTAACCAGTTCATGATTTCTTCACCCTATACAGTTCAGTCTGTCTAAAGAGACATGCATGGTCCTGGTTGTCTCTACCACCGGAGAAGGAGAATGTCCAGAAACAGCCATGAAGTTCTGGAGACGCCTCAGGAAAACCACCCTTCCTTCTGATCATTTAGCTAATCTCAACTTTGCTTTGTTAGGTAAGACCATTACTTTGTATCATAACATTTTTTTGTTAAAGAACGCTTATAAATGCGTATTCTGGGGGTGGGGGGGGGGGGGACTCCTTAATTGTCTCATTAATTATTAATTATTTACTCATAAGAGTTAAGCATCTCTTGTAGGGTTTTATGGGTTAAGAAGTAAATTATTGGATACAATTCTTCAACATACTGGTCAGATTAAGAAAAAGAAGAGAGTGATTTTAGTTAACAATTAGTATTACCTTTTACTAAAGGATGATTAAAATCACCAAGTTATGCAATAGTTTACTGCTGAAAGGTAAGGAAAATCAGTGAATGTTTCTGCCTCTTTGAAATTCATATTAGTTCAAATCCTTTGATAAGTCTATAATTAGAATGCTGGATAGTTAGTGGGATATCATTATAACAATGTCAGCAAGTACTAATGTGAAGAAAGGATTAGAACAAATCTTTCAGAATAATTGACATTTACTTTTATGTTTTCATCTTTTCAAGCACTGGGAGACTCAAACTATAGCAACTTCTGCAGAAATGGCAAGAACTTTGATGAGAGATTACAAGAGCTTGGTGCCAAGCAGATCTATCCTACCGGATATGCAGATGATGCTACAGGGTATGTTGTTCGCATACCTTTTTTATAAGGCACCTTAGGTTCATCATATATGCAAAAGCAGAAATACATGTGGGCAATCTCTCATGAAACCGTCATAAGTACAAGTTCACTGAAATCCCATTGAAACGTGTCTGGTGAAATTAACACGCATTTCATTGGGTTTCAGTGAATTAGTACTTGCCGTGTATGCCAAAGGTGTTATGAATTACATACAGTTGTGCTAGAATAATGGATGAGTATAGCTGCTAGCACCTTGCATAAAAGAAGATAATTCTAAATCACAGTGTAATTTTTAAAAAAAATGGGGCGTTCTAGATTTGACATTTGAAGATATTTACTTATTATTTTCTCTCATAGATGTAGCTAGAAGCAAGTGTATCAAGGAAGTATTCACGTTTGACATAAAACTACAAGATTCAGAAATTAAAGTTGTACTGTACTGACTGTGAACCTTACATAAAGTTTTCCTTCAAGGTTTTCAGTTTTCTCGCTTAAAAAGTTAAGAAAATAAATTCACATGCTTACAGAGCATATTTAGTTTAATATTGGTAAACATGATCAATGTATCATCTTGATCCTCATTGTAAGTGTTCATAGTTTTCGCAGTAATATCTTTCCCTTTTACCTGAAGCTGTGAAGTTTTTTTTTTTTTTATTGTGATATTTAGGTTAGAGGTTGTTGTGGAGCCATGGATAGAAGGACTTTGGAAAGCACTTCACGAAGTGATGGATAAGCAAGGTACACCAGACTCAAATGGCTGTCTTGAAAATGGCCACCTTGAAATGAATGGGGAAAGAAACGAGGACAACGGAAATGAAAGAATGATAGGAGAAATTGCTGAAAGTGGTACAACTCAGAATGGTTCCTTGCACGTTGTTCAGGCAGACCAGGCACAACCAAAGACTGGTGAACAATCTTCTACAGGCAATAACACAAGTGCAATGTCAGGCGAGAATGTGAATGGCTCAGATTCACCAGACCATCCTGGAAACTGTAACAATGTCGCTCAAACCTTGCAAAGGACTACCTCACAGTCAACCAGTACTGATCCATTTATCAAAGTGGAGGACTCAACAGATGGGAAGGCAGAGGGACCAACGGTGGCATCACTCTCCCATTCTCTACCTCCCCTCAGTGAAAGTGGACTCACCTTACCTGTATTGCCTCCCCCTTTTCTGAAAGTGGTATATGCCCACAATGAAACAATAGTAAGTATAAAATTACAATGCATACCTCTGGAAACAATTTAAAATGTTTTGAATACATTTTAACAAATGTATTGTGTTAGATTGTAGGCTTGATTTTTAATAATTGATGGTATATTGCTTGTAAATCAATGAAAATGTTCTACAGTACCATAGTTACATCAGTATAATCTGCAATAATTTGTTTTCAAGTTGAATTAAATGATCAGTTCTTTCATAATCTACAGTGATTTCAAAGATATCTACACTTTTTTTTGGCAGGGGGTGGGGTTCTGGTCATTGACTCAAGTATGATTTTATTACTAATTGAATGTCAAAATTAACATTTAAATTTGTTACATTCTTAGTAGCATTTAGCAAAACATTTCATTTATCAGTGTAAATTCAGCTCCAGTGTAAATTTTATTTCTTAATCATATATCAATGTAGAAAGCGGACCTAGAAATGCTTCAGTTAATGATAACGTTATTTAAACAGAGAGTAAGGAATAGGTTGGATAATGGATATGCATGTACCATTGGTTTAAATTGTAATCTAACACTGTGTCGACTCTGACTTCTTTGTTTTAGGACCTTGAATCTTTGCCTATACAAGGAGGAGCAGCTCTTCCATCTGCATCTTCTGGTGTTATCCAAGCAATGGTTGTCAAGGCAACCCAGCTGACTAGGGATGATGCGGTCAAGACTGCACTGGACATAGAGCTGAAGGTTGCAGTAAGTGTCTTGTATAGTAACATGCCCTTGAGCTTGTATGAAAGAGTATGTCAGTGAGTCTCTTAATAATTATGAATGTGGTTGAAGAAGAATAGGTACAAGTATAAGCATGGATGATCAACATCTGTTCTGGCAACATTGCTCCTCGATTAATTTCTAGAATGATATGGGTTATGGCATCGGTTTACATTGTTTTTTGTTGTTAGATGTAGGATAAAGGTAAGGTATGGTGTTGGATGCAAGGTTCAATTAAAGAATTCAAACAGTGTTGGAAGTTGATCCTGGAGCAATTGTCTCTTATGCATGATACACCCAAATAAAGCAAAGTGTAGTTGATAAGTGATTAAAAACATGCAGGTTCTTCAAAGATGCTTCCTATATGTGCTTACATTTTTGTCAATGCCTGACCCATATTTAAACATGGATTGTCTTTAAATCATACGTTCTTTTCTCTTAGGAAAACTCAATGAGGTTCCAGCCTGGAGATTCCTTCAGCATCATCTGTCCAAATGATGATGCTGAGGTCACAGATCTCCTCCATCGTCTTGGACTAAGAGAGATGGAAGATGTGCCTCTCAGAATATCTGTTCTAGAGGGCACCAAGAAGAGGAAAGCTGCTGTAGCTGACTTTGTTCCAACGTTCAGTACCCTACGCCATATTTTCACAACCTGCTGTGACATCAGGGTACTTCCAAAGAAGGTGTGGTATATGAATTGAGGACATGCATGATTTTTATAATCTTTTTAAGGCAAACTTCTCATGCTTTAAGTGGTTTAACGTTAAGCAAGATATATTGTAAGTAGGAATCTGTGGAGGTAATGTGTAACACAGAAATTACATTGTGATATTAGAGGAAATACTTCTGAATGATCATTTGCTCCCAAAATATGCAAAATTGTCATGAAAAAATGGACTTGGATCTTAGAAAATCAGTGCTGAAGTTTCATTAACATAAAATGTTGAGTAACACTGATAGCCAATACCTTTCCTACATGGACCAATTTTATGTTATCATTATTGCATAGAGATTTAATTATTATTCACTTTTTCTTAATGAATTTATTATTATTATATGTGACTAGCCTGTAGTTTTCTTTAGTTTCTAGTAAATGTGAAATATTTATTGGCTTCTATTCCGGTCTACACTTTTGTACCATCATAACCCCTTCATCAATACTGTTACGATTACATGAAGGACTAGTTTTTATCATTAATTTTACCCCTAGGCTTTCTTACGCACACTAGTGGAGTACACCAGTGACCCCAAGGGGAAGCGACGTCTGCAGGAGCTATGCAGCAAACAGGGTCAGCCAGACTATGCTGCTTTCTTACGGGCACCTGGTCTCTCGTTGATGGACGTTCTCATTGCCTTCCCATCATGCCTTCCTCCCATTGATCGCATCCTGGAGCACATGACCAGATTAAAACCAAGGCCTTACTCAATATCAAGGTATGGGGGATGATAATTGCCCATTTTGAAGAAAAATGATGGACAAATTGGCCTGACTTGTCAGAGTGTTATCTGAACCCATCGGTCTAACTTCCATGAGAATAATATGGGTGTGTTCTCATATCAAATGCATGGGAAATATACCTTTGCGAATGCTTCTGATAGGTTTAAATCATGCTTTAGAGCCATTTTGAACTTTAACAATTTTTCATAAATTTGGGCCAGTTGAACTTTAAATATGAGTTAGCTGTACACATAATTGAAAGTAGGTTCATTCGTCTGTCTCTCAATCAAAAAGTTGAAACCTTTCCTTTTCAACATTTATACCTAACAAATAATTACCTTTCTTGAGTCTCAACCATTTATTGACGAATCAATACCTCCAAGATTTATTTGTTGCCATGCATTATATCTCACCGCAACAACAGGCATACTGGTAATTCATTTAGATTTTTAGCATGTTTTTCATGCCAATTAAATTTAAACAAAAACTATTGTCCTTAGGCCTGTTTATTGTCGAGAATTTGTATTCCCCATAGAGGTATAGAGTACATGACTTTCTAAATCAATTCTCTTAATTTATGTTGTCTGCCCAAACTTCATGTACCGTATGTATTTGAAATGACTCTGGTTTTATCATAAACCATTATATTGAACAAAAGTTTTTCTCTGAATTTAGGACCAAAAAAAATATATAAAATTTTACTCTGTTTTTATGTATAGCTCACCACTGACCAGCCCTACCAGCTTCCATTTTGTGTTCAATATTATTGAAATACCTGCTGGAGAAGGGCGGAGCCAAGCCAGGGAGGGGGTGTGTACTGGGTGGCTGAATCACCTAGCAACAAGGGGGCGGGGGCAGAACTCTCACCAAACTATAATGCAGAACTTGGAAGAGAAGATTGACAGGTTTACATTGGAGGAGGAGGCAGCTAGAGAGGTAAGTTAAATGCATTTCATTTTCTTTGATTTGTCTTTTTTTTTCCTTAGCCCTTTTACTGCATCTTGATGCATTGTACATGATTTTGTATCATTCAAAATATTGTAGCATTGATACTTTAATAAATTGGATCGCGCAATACTCGTTACTACCTGAAGATTGGCATATTGTTATCATTGGACAGATTATTGATTGAAAATTGTGTAAGAGATTAATAGCTTACCATTACTTTGTTTTGTAATAATTTTATTTTCTTATACAACGGACTAACAGCCCAACACATATTAAAGAAAGAAGTGCAAACATGTCTCATGCAATGCAGTGAGCTTCCTGCACATACATTTAACACTCCTTCATAATTTCTGCTTAGATCCAGAAGAGTGTTAACTTATATCCTGGCTCCCAACAGACCACATGTTTATTGATGTGCAATCCAACTGCAATTTTCATCATTTCCTTATTTAAGCTTTTGGATTGTCCGAGGGTTTAAACAACCCGTTATCTTGGTATTTGAAAAAGATATGATCAACAAAAAAAATTCTGTGATATTGACTAATAACAGAAATGAAATTTACATTTTATTATTTCATAATTTTTATTGTATACCAGGTTCAGATACCTATCTACTCCAGGACCAACCAACATTTCCACCTCCCAGCCGACGCCTCCAAACCCCTCATCTTGATTGGTCCTGGGACGGGCGTGGCACCTTTCATCGGTTTCCTTGAGCACCGTAGTCACATGATGAAGGAAGCAGGAGACGGGAATATGACCTTTGGCCCTGTATTGTTGCTGTTTGGTTGCAGACATAAAGACAGGGATTACTTGTATAGGTATGTTTAAACCTTCATAGGCCTTTGTTTATAATGGAGTAAGAGATATGATATTAATTGCTTCATTTAAATTGTGCAAATAAGTTATCTTAGGGGATGCTCAAGGTGCCGCCATAGTACTAGTTTTGACACCTAGCTGCTTAGGGTGCTCAAAGAAGTAAAATAATTGCTTTCTGCAAGGTAACCATTTATTACACCTGGGTGGAGAGTAGGCAAGGTAGATTAACGTCTTGCCAAAGGACATTACTGCTTAAGCTTGGTCTTTGAACAGGAAATGGTTTTGATCCACAGTCTAGTTACATCAATGATGATTGTGATCACTGTGTAACTAATGATTTCAAGACAGTCATTTTGTGTTTTAATAGGAGGAGATATTAGTGTAATCTTTGCAGTTTAGTATGCTCTAGTCTTACCTGAATTCAAGGATGGCATAAGGAAACGAGAAAGGCAGTCCCTATAGATGCTTAGTCCTTTTATTGGGGTTCTCTTTACATACATACTTTTTAAGGAAAAAATGAAGGAAAGAGATTCTTTACGATAGCTCATCATTTTGTACAAATGTTTGCTGTAATGTGTTATGTTTCTTAATACATGTACATTAATCTGATTTAAGTTCCTCGATACTTTCAATGATAACTTTTCTTCTTTTTTTTCTTTTTCATTCATTGAACAACAGGGAAAAGCTTGAAGAATTCCAGAAGACTGGTGTCCTGTCAAATCTCTGTGTGTCTTTCTCCAGAGATGAGCCAGCTGATGATGGTAGTAGTGATCAGGCACCACGCTACGTGCAGGACAACATGAAGATCCACAAGGAAGAGTTGTCAGAGTTGCTGCTGGAGAAGGGAGGCTTTGTGTATGTGTGTGGGTAAGTGGTCGTTTTTACCTCCAAGCATATACTTTGTATGTTTTTTTTATGTTTAGTACAGTCAAACCTCTCTATAAAGACCACCAAAGGGAAATAGGCAAAGTGACAACTGTAGACAGGTGACCTTTCCAGACAGGTTCTAAACCACATATTTCTCCGTAGAGGGAGACATTGTAGGTGACCATTTTATACTGGTGGTCTTTATAGAGAGGTGAACACTAAGATAGATTTGACAATACCATTTGAAGTGGATGATTGTAGCCAGTGACATTATACATTTATCTTCCTGAATTGTTCCCAATAGTTTAAACCTTTATCATGGAATAAAAATTTCACAATGAGTTTCATTCAAGGGTGTGAACAGTGAAATTGATTCAGAATTATTTGATTTAAGCTGTTTTAGTTCTATAGTGACGATTCACATATGAATTTTTACATTTTCTTGAAGATGTTATAAGACACGGTGTTTTGTGATCCTGAGTCATGTGGACTTTATTTTTCCATTGATTGTTTGTATAGATCTTGCATGGCAAGAATACTTTCCTTTCCCAGAATTTGACCATATATGAAGATTCTATGTTAGTTTTACATATGTACAGTACTAGCAATGTGATTTCAATACTGATCCAATCATTCACACAGTACTTTCGTCTTGTTCTTCTCATTTAAAAAGTGATGCCAAGAATATGGCCAAGAATGTCTTGGAGACTTGGAAGGAGATTCTCAAAGAAAAGACTGGGCAAGGAGACTATGACATGCTACAGCTCATTGCTAACTTAAGAGAGGAAAAAAGATACCTGGAGGATGTTTGGACTTGAAAAAGAAAATGGTTTGTCCTGGAGAGAAATAAGATATATCGCTGTTTTGAGACACAAGGGCGTTCAATCACACGATTTTAAACCAAGTTAATGCCTTTGTGGCTCCAAACAGAAGACATTTTGAGTTTATTTGAGGAGATCATCAAACAAAAGACTAGACAAGGAGACTATGGCATGATGTAATTCATCTCTAAGAGTGGAGAGGGGATACTTCAAAGAAGTGTGGATTTGAAAAAAAGGTTTGTCTATAAGAGACACAAGATATTATAAGTTTCTGTTTAGGAGAGCCTCAAAGAAAAGACTGGTCAAGGAGACTATGACCTGCTACAGCTCAGTGCTAAGTTTAAAAAGAGGAAAGGAGATAGCTTGAGAATGTATGGACTTGTAAAAGTGTGGGGGAGAAACAAGGTAATTTTCTCTCCAGCACTATCACCCCTGTATTTATCTATATGATTTAGGCTTTAAAGGGGAACTTTAAGCATGATGGAAAATGAGTAGTGATGCATCGGTGTATTACCCAAACTCAGATATTGTACCCCCAGATGAGTAATGGTCATTATTATCTATATAAGGCTTCCAAGTGGTACAATAAATCAGTGTATTTATAGACCGGAAACTTCAACTGTCGATACAATATTGCTTGATTATCGAATTTAGTTATGTTGCTAGTCAGCCTGAGCCTATAATAATAATATTGTATAACCTTGTTTTCGTGTGATACAAGAATAAGAATATATTGCTCTCGCTTTGACAATATATTTTTGTATCACACTCAAAGCCATCAATTATTATGTAAGTATCTATAATACTTTTATTGTAATGAGATATGGGGCAAACAATGTAACAACCATATTGATGAACTATATATTGTTCAAAAATGTGCAATTACGACTGATAACAAAGAGTGACTTCCGTAGTCTCAGTCTACCACTATCTGTTAAATTAAAAAAGTCTTCCATTTTGTTGAACTTGTGAACATGTTTAAGCATCACAAAGGGATTCTCCCAGTATTTTTTGATAACATGTTGAGAACAAATTCTTCATTCCATATGTATCCCACTCGTACATGGGATAATCTTTGTGTTCCCATCACTCATTATATTTGATTTACAGGTGTACCGGTACATGAATGGAACTTGATTTGTTATAATATTTATCATGAACCATGTTAAATTGATTGACCAGAAGTAACCTTTATTTGAGGTGTATGTTAGTTTTACGATGGCCCTGTCTTATTAACAGTTGTAGGAGTTTGTAATTTTTTGATTGATTTGAGGACTTGTGGTCAATTTGGATGAATTCCAACTCTTTCTGAGACAGAGCCTTGGGTTTGAAATATTGTCAATTGACATGTTGACCCCCATATTATAAACCAACGAATCTGTCCATTGACTGTGAAATGTTACTTCCAAAAGTTGAGAGATTTTCAACCAACTGAATCTTTTGAAAATGATGAATCTCATATCAAAGTATGTATTCAGAGCAAAAACTGAATTTTGAAACCCCAAATTGATGGACCGTTGGTTCATAAAAGCGCTAACGATTTATTCATTACTTGTATTCCATCCATCAGATTAATTGATGCTTATTTACATGATACAGTACTAACTGTTTTTGTCAGGTAAACAGTGAGAGTTTTCACAATATGTTATACCTCTTCAGAATATGGAAGGTTGGAATTTCAAGATGTTATTCATTTCATCCCGGAATATGACTTCTGCAATCTCACATGCCCTCTCTCTCTCTCTCTCTCTCTCAATCAAGGAGGTAAGCAGTAGAAAAACCCTGAAATGGGGGAGGGGGTTGGCAGGAGGAAAAATAATGCTATCATATTATTATCTTTTTTCTCCTTTACCTCTGTTTTCTCCGCCTGATTTTCCTATGTCTATTTAAAACACTTGTGGCTTACAATTAATTATGTTGTCTTGTTTAACTAGTTATCTATTTTTTTATTTGCAGGTATGAAAAGGTGCTATTTATTTTGTCTTTGAATAATATTATAGTAATGCTTTGTGGAGGCTGTGTGATCTTGAGTCAACATCATGCTTTATTAATAAAAACAAATTTTTCTCTCATTTCACACATTCTGTATTATATGTGGAGTATATCTTGTCTAAAATTGTCTGAAATGCCCCATCATGGCCCTGCTTTATGAAGCGTTGTTATTGATCTGAATTGATTACTAGTTCTCCAATTAATCACAAACTTACCATCTCCTGTTTGTTATTGCGGTTGATTAAGTTGCGATTAATTTGAAACAATCATAACTGTACACAATCACACAATATTGCACAGCAGAATTTGAATAATTAAAAGTAAATATCGGCAAAAGCTACTTCACAGAATTAGAAAGCTGACAAAGACAAAGTACTTAACGGATCATGCACTCAACAAAGATTGACATAACATCAGTGGTATGATGAAAAGAGGGGGGGGGGGGGGGGGGGGCAAAGAAGCAACTAGTAAGATCCGTTCAGGTTATGAAGATGTCAATGAACACATTTCAAATAGATAATGTAAAGTCATTTGAATTTCATGTCTTTATGATGAGTAATCCCTATATTGGTCAACAATAATATTTATGAATTTTGAAATTGATTAACAACTCCTTAGCAACTTAAAAGCTTGATTTAGTTAATGAGTCTGAGAATAATTTAAACGTGACACTACAAAAAAATTCCTACAAACCTTGCATCTGATTTATAACTTCTTAAAGTGCCCAACGTGTCTTCTTTTTGTGACCTAAACTAAAAACTTAAAAGGGAAGTACAACCTTGATAGCAAACTACTCTAGAGGAAAGCAGAAAAAGCAGACTAGAGGAAATTTGAATGTAGTTAAAAAAAAAAAAAAAAAATGAAAGTTATGATTTTTGAAAGTTGTAATCACTTGAGGTATATGCTCTTTAAATTGTCTGAATCGATAATGTCTCTGTGATGTAGCAGCGGACAACTTTCCCATTTGTTCCAAAACACAAAATGACTCAAATTTCGATTTTTCAAAAGTGTATGACTCAGGAGGGTCTTTTCGCTTCAGAGGACCTATGATAATATGCTACCTATAATGTATTTTCATTAGTGCCCCAAGGGAGAAGGCACTTGGGAGAAAAATGTGAGAGTTATCCGCGGCTACATCATAATCCACTGACTAAACTGTCAATTTGAAATTTGCATCATCAGTAGAATTGGTAATCTCGTTTTTCAATCATTAATAGTTTTCTTATCATTGGTCCGATTTATTTCAAACTTTCATAATTATGTGTCTCGATTTTTGTTCTGCTTTCATTCCCATTCAAGGGTGCCACTAGACCACTTTGATTGAGGGGGGGGGGGGTTAAAGATGTGGTTGGATAATTTTGTAGTTCAAAATGTCCTCATTCGAATTTCCCGATTGGGAGTTAAACAGCGATGGTGGATTGTTAACGCTGGTTACTCAAACTGGAACTGGAGATCTTGTCCAGCAAACTTTTCTTGGTACCAAGCGTCAACCATCTCACTCTGAGCTACCGTAAACTTAGTCTTCCATGTACCAATCTTGCCTGTTCAAAATGGAAAAAACAAACAAATAACAGAATGGGAAATACAAATATGCATCCATAACGTAATAATAGCAAACGGGCTCTTTTTTCAGGGGCTTGGGGACCACGATTTCAACTTTCAAGCTCGAAAATTTCGCGAGGGAGCAAATGTCTTAATTCTCTATCAAAGTTACAATCGAATTTTGTCAACAGAATAGTTATACAAAATGAGATTTTGAGAAATGCAAGCACATCATCTCGCTGCATGAATATGAGGTGGCAGCTGCCTGAGTATGAGATAGCGGCCATATCATCTACTCGTAAATCATGGAAGGGGAGGGGGCTTGCAGTACTCTCATTCTTTACCTCTAAGTTTAGTTTAAACACAACAGAAAATATCAAATTTGAGATAGACCTGTATGTTTCTTTCATCTTCCCGCAGTGTCTAGGCAAGATATATCTATCAAGAGATGTATCACAATATATATAATTTAGATGATGTCTTTCATCACATATTGTTTACCGTTTGTATGAAGTGCTCAAGAGAAAATGTGATGAAGGTGTCAAAAAAGGGGCTTCTGAAAAAAACTTGTCGAATGGAGATACTTGTACATACAAATACGATCACAATCAACTCAAGGGCAATTGAAATACCCTATGGCAGGTATTTTCTACATGCATCATGTTCAGATATCTTTGTACTGTTCGCACATCTCGAAAGATATTCACAAAGAAATGCGTCACAACATTATGTCCTCAATCAAAAGTCAATGATTGGAGTAGACCTACTGCAGGAGAGATGCCTTCGAGTTTTTCCCACGTACATGTAAAGACTGGAATAGACTACCTGACAGCATCATCAGTATTGAATTCCTTGACACTTTTAAAACCAAAATGTTAAAATATTTCAAATAAAGATGATCACGTGACCCTCATTTGCGTCTCTACATTGACTAGCAAGTCTGTCGGCACGTACCGAAGAAGAAGAAGAAGAAGAAGAAGAAGAATATCTGTTTCGAGACGAGAAATATGCAAATGAATACGCTTTAAAAAGAATTTTTCTTTCTATGCACCTGTTTGCATGAAAGGCATCTCCTTCTGACCGCCAGCACTAGTCAAAAAGATGCCTTTCTCAGTCGATTTCTCGAGAGTGTCATAAGTTTTCTTCATTCCCTTGAATTCACTTCCCGCCACCACCTTCTCGAAAACGTCGTCGGTTAGAGGATGTTCAAGCAACTCAGCAACCTTCTTTACACAACCGCGGAGATCCTTGAGATAAATGAAAGAAAAATTATCAGAGCTTCATTAGCAATTAATTCGGAAAACACACAATGATACCTTTGTCGAACGCAGCTGGCATTCCAAATGAATTGTATGTGTGTAACTCATGGCAACGAAGTATTAATAACACTGGACAGCAAAAGGTCGACATTATTATTATTAATTCTCTTGCTATACCAAAATTGATTTATTTACTTTGTATTCTTCCTGATCCCCCTTTATCATTCTTTTCAGAACTTCAGAAAGTTCTCTTTCAATTTGTATGGAGTAATAGGAAGGATAACATTAGGCGCTCTTTGCTTTACAGTGAATATAAAGAAGGAGGACTTAAAATGCCCCATCTATTATTTTTTAACCGTGCAATGAAATTTACTTGGATAAAGAGATACTTTGATGAAGGAATTACAAGTAAATGGATCATGTTCATGGTAAAATTGTCAGAGGTAAAAATGTCAGAGACACCAAAAAAATGTCAGGTACAAAAAAAAATAGGGGTAGAAATTGGTGCCGTCATAATATCTCAGCATTTTATCACACAACATGTCGAGACGTAGGCTACTGGGTGCCAGGTAAAAATGTCAGAGGAAAAAATGTAAGAGGAAAAAATGTCAGTGGTAAAAATGTCGGAGGTAAAAATGTCAGGTGCGTACAACAAAAAATGTTAAAGTTATAAATCTCAAAATACTTTCGCGTCGTATACAGTGATTTATTGTCGTTTATTCCATTTATGAACACATATTTCTACTTGGTTCCTTCATTGTTTAAAACAAAGAATTTACCATGACCATGTCCTCGTACTTCAAGAAAAGAACATTCTTTTCATCTCGCTTATTCCAGTAGTCCATCACGTGATTAAACCATCCACCTAAGTTATCTATGGATATAGGAAAGAGAACATACATTACATTTGATTAGATTTGGTTTGATTTAGACTGATTTATTGGTTTAAATAACGTCTTTTCAGATATACATTTTCATGCTTATGAATGTGCAAGTGATAATATTTGACGAAGTATAAAAGACCTACACCAGTAGGAAACGTGTGAAATCAAGTTAGAGGCTAAATGCATGTTAGACATGAATTAAGAACAGGAGTGCCACAGCTTAGGTATGAATCTTAATGTGACATTGACTGTTATAGAGGTGTGTGAAAGGAAGAGAAAAGGTGACTTGTTGTAAAGAAGGAAAAATAAAACACCGAGGAGAATCAATGCTGTTTTTCTAAATTCATGAGTAATGACTATTGTATTTCACAATATGGTATTTATACTTTAACTTCAAGTGAGAAAAAGATGGGGGGATGGGGACAAACATGTTGGGGCCAGTGAGAGTGTTTTCAAATCGGGGAGGGATACTATTGCTATTTGGGGAAGGAAAAAAGGAAAGGGAAAGGGCTGGCTTGAAAACTTGGAAGTCAATCAAAGGGTATTTCCTTTCCAATATCTTTAATAGTTAGCGTGGTTTCATAACCTACGTTCCACGTCCCAATGGTGGCACGTCGCATTGACCAAGCAAACGTCCCTTTTTTTTAAAGAGAAATTGTCATGACTTCGTCAGTGACTGGCCTGTTAACTGATGCGCCATACTATGAGAGCAATATATCCTACACAATAATTACACAAAGTGAATTACAAATGAAAGAACAGTGCAAACTTTGCTTTGAAGTAATGGCCATTACACTAATTGCCACGATCCATAGGGTCGATTGACCGAGGTAATAAAGCAAACGAATTGAAGTCTCGCATGCAACGGGGGGTCAACTTACCACCATTCATCACGTCATCCAGGAGTTGGGGGAAGCCCCCCGGTATAGGCATGGTTTTCTCGACGAATTTCATCGTTGAAGTCGCCAAGTCCTTGGGATTACGTGCCACGTACAACACCTTTTGACAAACAAACAAAAACAAAAATTCTTATTGTACTTTTGGTCAAATGTATCATCTCTATCACGATCATCGTCGTCGTCGTCGAAGCACTAGAGACGGGGTTGTTTGTTTGTTTGTTTTTATTTCCGTCATATAAAAAGAATATACAATAAAAGTAAATTTATAAACATATACATCATACAAAATTTAACATAAGCAAATGAACAAAAGTCATATGGCATTAAAGAGAAGGTTGAGTTCTGGGAAGAGGTGAAAAATAATTTGTGAGCGTTATCATTCTTATTATGCAAGTGTGGAAGAACATCAGATAAGACATGTTCCCTGAAAAGCATGGCTCTTCAAATGCCTTTATATTCAAAATATGTCATGTAACATCGTAAAACTCGGGGGTAGGATTTTTACGCCACGTGTTCGTGTAGTCCCATATACATCTTTCTGTGTACGGTGTTTGTAACTTTACCAAGACTTGGCCAAATTTCTTATCATTTTGATGATTCCAGAACCTTAAAATACACACAAATTCTTATATGCTAGATGATCAACCTTTTCTGGTCGATTCCACACCGTTTCTTTCACAATGCAATCGCATGACCAGAACTCAACTTCATCTTTAAATTGAACAACAACATAATCAAGAATGAAAGAATGTACATCGAAATAAAAAAAAGAAAAAAGAAACGGACGACTGGATAGCCCATTTTCAGCTGCACTTGCAAAGTACAGCTGGCCTTACATGAGGACAGGAAGAAAAAAAAAGAAGAAGCATAATGTCATTCTACAGAAGACCGCGCCCTACGTCATCAAACAACAATTCTTACTTTTGCTCTCTTCTCAATCTTTGGTGGTAGACTTTGAAAGGGAAGATGGCTGATGATGAGACGAGGGGACGGGGCTTTCTTAATCAGGTCAAGTATCGGCGGTTGGTTACGAAGATGATCTAGAGGTTGACCTTGAGGTTGACCTGGAGTTAGACCTTGATGTCCATCGGGTGGAGGAGACTGGACAAGAGGTCGTTCAAAGATAGGCATTGCCACGGTACTCATACCGGTGAGTCGGTTAATCTTGTGGGGGTTGCCATCACCGAGGATGAGTGCAACGATCTCCATAGCGAAATGGGTGCCTTTGAAATAATAATGAAACAACGGATTATCTTTAGCTTTAAATTTCTAATTCACTAAAACTCATTATGACAGTTAATAATGAGATAATTGTGTGGTATGAATAGTATCCCCATATCACGATGGCATAGACTTTCGAAAAATCGTATCGTCATGCCCCTTTTGAAATATGCAAACATGACGATGACAAAGTCATATTGCGTAATCTGATCATGGTTTCTATAGGCACTACAGTAAGCAATTACAATAAGCCAGTTCGTAATTAGGATTTGCGCATGGGCAGATAAAGGTCATTCGTACCCAAATTGTAAAACCATTGAGACGAATACTCGGATCGTGCTCATGAAATTTATGTAATACGTATTCATTTAAGCACCAACAGTACATTTATCTGATACACATGCAGGTGGAAGTATTCTTCTCAAGAGGTAAACAAAAGGTATTCATAAAGCACCTCCATCACTTTGGCAGTGATTATTCTAAAATGCACAAGTGGGAAGTATCCATCGTGTCTAAAGGCCCTTTTACACTTTCACGGATCGCATCACGGATCATCCCGGATCTTAATCCGGGGTGTTTCGGCGTGCGACACCACGATCGATGTCGGTGTGGATACGTTCCGAACTGGGTGTATACACGGGCAAGTACGGTGTCTCCACGGACAGACAAGGTAGCAACGCGGACCACGCCGGAAACGCATACGGAGCTAACACGGATTTCAAGGAAGAGCACGGAGGCTACTGGGTACTTTTACGGTCCTTACACGGAGGTGTACGTTGTCTATTGGGATATCTCCGGAATGTTGACAGGTGACTTGAGCTTGTAGGCGCTCATTTGATATACGGAATTTCAAACCCGGATGAAACCGGTGTTAATACGGACCTCCCGGTGTCTACACGGACTGTCCCGGATGTATTCGGCGGCTACACGGAGGTACACGGTGCCTACAGGGAAGAGGACGGATTGTTTCATCCGTGAACTCCGGGATGAAAAATTAAGCAAGCTTAATTTTTTCCCCGGATATGCCGGTACGCCAAGGATCACGCCGGATGCCCTCCCCGGTGTATACACGGTAATGCCGGAGATAACACGGATGATCCCGGAGCGACGATCCGGGATGATCCGTGATGCGATCCGTGAAAGTGTAAAAGGGCCTTAAGATCTGTGGATATTTTGGGGTCAAGCGGTCCAGAGCTATTTACGAAATCGCTTATTGCAATCGAGTTGATTCTTTTTAAAGTCTTGGCGATCGTGTTTACTCAATTATTCTTATAATTGCTTCATTCATACTTCAAGTATTCGGATTTTGTTTCAAGTCATGAGAAGTCTTTCTTCACAATGGGATGCCACAATAGGTAGCAGATACAAGATTTTCTTCGGGGGAAGGGGGGGGGGGGGGACAAAAGATAGAAAAGCACACATACATGCACAGTTTGGGGGTCTTTGACAAGTTTAATGATTGCGCAATTGAAATACATGGTAGCAGTGGTAGCGATGTCGGTAAAATATCCAGCCTTTATTTTGTGCTTTCTTAAATTTTGATTTTTTGCTTGTTGCATCTGAGAAATTTCAGTTTTCGCAGTAAAGGTTTTGGAGAAAAAAAATGCTCCTGAAAATCTGTGAGAACTTTTTTGTACTATTTTTAAAACATTTTCCCTCCATTTTTTGCTTGCCAAGGATGTAGCGGAAGAGAATCCTGGATACGCCTTTGGATCACCTGCATGTTATGTGTGGTCGCATCGTTATCTTTGATTTGGGCACATAAATAGCGTTTTTTCCTTCCAAAAAAGGCAACAAAAAAATGAAACTGAAAGATTAAGATCTCCCCTCCTCCCCCAAGAAAAAAAAAATAGAAGAAGAAAAATAAGAGATGAAGTTGTTAAGAATCGATAATGCTTACCCGCCTTGGGATACGTGCAGACCCACACGTCATCGGGTCTGGCGTCGAGTGTCTTCAGTTCATCAAGGCTTTCTCTGATGACGATGTCGGGAAACGTGACGCCATCGTGCACGAAGCGACCCATAACATCGACGAATGGTTCCCCTCCATCCTGCTCGGCCATCTCAAATGGATATAACTGATTCGCTTTGATTTGAATTGATTTATTTGATTTTATTTGGTTTCGTTAAGGGTTCGAATCCAAGCTCGGCACCCTCGTAATTGGCAAGATTTAATGGAGCTCTTTCAAATCTTGGTACTGTATATGAATAAGACTTGTACAAAGTCCCCTCCAATATTATTATACAAATATACTATAAAAGTAGAAATCCATTCTTAGGAGACTTATAGGGATTACTTCAATACGGAATGGAATCCACGCCAAAATACTGGAATCCACTCTCAAACGAGTATTTAAAACCACTACATGGGGTGGATTTCACTCCGAAACTAAGTGATCCGTAATATCTGAATTTTCTCGAATGTACACAGAAGACAAACAATATAATGAAATGGAGGATATAAGTACATCTGGAAATAATGTTGTACAAAGTGCAATAGTTTAGTTACATTATTGACAATAGAACAAATTTGAAATTTTGAACTTTATTGAAGGTAAGACTATTTCTATGTGACATGTGGAAATATGACTCCTGGAAGAGTGTATGCCACTACTCTACGTAAAGATCCGCTGATCGACCCGGTGCATGTTTCTTTACATGGAGATTTTTTTTTTTTTTGAGGCCTAGATAAAAAAAAAAAAGAAGAAGACAAACTTTCAAAAGCGAAATAATAAATAAGAGTTTACGATTTTCTTTGTTTCAAGTTTTGAACGAATCAGCCTTATCTCAATGGTATAAGTCATAAATTTATATACCATACAAACAAAATTACCCGACATCAAAAGGAAAAATTGGCATACTTACTGTGAACGATGAACTGTGTCAGTGACGGAGGTGGAATGATCGAGTGTTTTGTCCCCGTTCACATGACATCTCCCATGCACGTTAACGTACAAACACAGAGCTACTTGACCTGATGTTAATCGAATGAGTCAACTAGATTCTTTTATTTGTACGTATACTCTGAACTAGAATAAACATGGAATAGTTTGAATAAACAGTTCAGAGTTCAGTTTGCTTTGTTTGTTCTCTATAAGAATATCATTTTATCTAAAAGTACTCGATGTACAGTGTAGTAACAAAATAACTTTGTACTTGCAAGCTATGCGAGTATGGGGCGCCTTGTGACACGATGTGTGATTCCGTCACAAAATCACTCAAAAAATTGATTTTGTCACAACAGCAATCTTACAATGTGACTTGTCACGAAATAATTTCAAAGACTTTCGTTGGCAATTTCGCATTGCTCAGTAGTATTACTTCCTTGTTTTATTGTAATCGTGATGAAACAATCATATACAAATATAAGAAAATGATAAGACATACGTGTATGCCTCGTCACGTTTTTAAAGGTATAGGCTTGACCAGTTTTGGAAGCGCCCCCCTCTCAAAAATGAAATGGAAGCTCTTATTACCAATCATGTGAAATATGTTTTGACTGATACGTGATGATACAGATTTTGCCAGATGATACACGCATGGTATCCCTCCGTTCAAGGAGTGGGGGGGGGGGGGGCTCCCAACGCTTAAGAGGCTCTACACCAGGCGCGGATCCAGGATTTCTTAGGGGGGATTTGAAATTATGCGAGCCAAATATCGGTACGTAATAGTGACCAGCATTGACGTGGTGGGGGGGGGGGGGGGGTGCAGGGAGGGGCGATTTCCCCTCCCTCCTCCGCAAAGCGCCGTAGCTTTGACGTTTCATTAAATTATCAGAGAAAGAAGATGATTCGTTGTACCCTTCTCGAAAATAATCTTCGTCTGAGTTCAGTTTACCCCCCCCCTCCCGCGCGAAGCGCCGAAGCTGTTTCATTTCATTAAATCATTAGAGAAAGAAACCGATTCTTATTACCATTCTCGACTCCTAATCCTTGTCTGAATTCAGTCCCCCCCCCCCCCCTCCTGTGTGTAAAGCGCGAAAGCTTTGAAGTTTCATTAAAATTATTAAAGAAAGAAGACGATTCGTTGTACCGTTCTCGACTCTTAATCCTTGTCTAAATTTCAAAAATGTTTTTTGTCTGCTCCTTTTTTTTCTTACGTCCTCTTCTTCCTCTCTCCTCTCTTTTTTTTTTGGCCGGTATTTTTTTTTTTTTTGGGGGGGGGGGGGGCGTCCCCCCCCCCGCTTCCATGGCTACGCGTCTGCGTTCAGATGAACATATTTTGATACCGTGTCCGCTCCCGGAAACTCAGGGGATTAAGGCAATAAATTACGGTCAGATAAGCATTCAGGGGCCCGCCTTAAAAAAAAAATCTTTCCCCTTTTTTCCCCTTTTTTTGTTTTCCTTCTTTTTTTCCCCCATGGGGGGGGGGGGGGGAGGGGGGGGCTGGATCCGCCACTGCATCTTTCTTTTTACAGTGCTTGTAACTTTACCAAGACTGGGTCAATTTCCTTATCATTTTGATGATTCCAGAACCTTGCAGTATACATACCACTACTTTTATGCTAGATGATCAACCTTATCTCATATTTACCCATTTCAATGTCAAATTTCTAAGTTTAATTTATACAGATGCCGAAAACCAAACCTACACATTCGTATACATTTCGAGAGAGAAAAACAAAATCAGTATTCTCCTTTTCGGTTTTCGTTGAACACATTAATTTCCTTCTGAAAATGGGTCGAACATCACCAAAAAACGAACTCGGGCTATTGTTATTTACATTAATATCACAGAATGTACTAGTCTAACTTTTTGTATTTCATATAACTCGATTGCTAAGAAAACATGTGTATGCTTGTAAATAAGTATAATAACTATCTCTCTCTCTCTCTCTCTCTCTCCCTTTCCCCTATTTCTCCTCGAATTAATTTCTGTGATTAAAATTGAGCAACAATTCAATCGGTGCAAGTATTACATTTTGTTCATTTTGACCTGCTCCCGTATGTGGGAAGAGATAAAAGACATTGACCAATTAATAATGATTAATAATTATGATAATAATACTGTTATCAAACACACTATGACAGGTTCAGTTGCAAAACTTTTATTATAAATCATATTCAACTATGTTTCATAGATTTTACACTCTTGAATTGAAGGTTTTATCCTCACAGCCGTTGGCTAAATTACAGATAATTTACAACATCGATTAAAAAACAATGTGGAAAATGTACATGCTAAAAAATGATGATAAATATATATAACACGAATATGATTAACTTCAATGTATATTAATTATAGAGGTGTCGTATTCAAGTGGTTTAATCACTTTAATGGGAATGCAAAGGGCATGGGTTCCAGACCCAGCACGGCACTTATGTCCTTGAGCAAGGCATAGTATCTACATTGCTCTTTTCCACCCAGGTGTGAAATGGGTACCTGGTAGGATGCGAACGTCTTTGCGGTTATGCTACGTTTACACTATGTTCCCGGCGGCCACGGCAACCACGTTTCAGGCCACCGTGGACGAAACGGGATTGACGTGACACAACACGGGGGACCGTATGGGCAAACGTGACAGGCCGTGATTGCCGTGGACACCGTGTCAGATTTTTAAACTGTCAAAAAAATTGCCACGGCAGTCACGGTGCGGATGAGAAACCTAGTAGGCCGTAATAAACCGGGGTGAACGTAACAAAACGTGACAGTCCGTAATAGGCCGTAACACAACTTGGGGGTGGTCCGTAGTGGGACGGTTTAAGCGCCCGGCACGCTACGGCGCGTTGCGTTCTACTACGGTCTGACACAACGCGAGGTCTCAGAATGCCATGATTGCTATTGCTTGGGAGACCTTCTTTTTATACCGCCGGCACAAACGTGCTCCAAAGCTGCCCTGTGTCCACGTTTCATCCGTACAAAGCCTTGACAGAACGTGAAAAACGTGTCAGACCTTAATCAGAACGTGGGAAACGTGAGGGACCCCATCAGAACGTGACGGGCCGGGAGGGAACGTTCTGGCACCCGTGGTAGAACGCGGGCCGAACCGTATTGCGCCTTACAGCCTCCGGGACTCAGCATCCCCTTCCCCCCACGGCCCGTCACGAATACCGTGGTAGACTGTGAGAAAACTTGGCAAGACGTAACAAAACTTGAATCCAGAGATAAAATTGGTCTAAATCCCACGGCGCACTACGTTTCGGGCAAAAGGGGCTGCCGTGGCCGCCGGGAACATAGTGTAAACGTAGCATTAGATTAGCACGAGCGTGCCCAAAAAAGGGGACGTTCCCCAGGGAGTGGAGAAAGTGCACTGTAATGTGTAATATAGATTAAACTCAGTCATGGGGGTAACTGAACGTGCTTTGGTCACTTGTACCTGGTAAAGCACTTCATAAGAATCCGTTATTATTAATATTATATAGTTTAACATCTTTCATAAATTCATTATAGTTTATTTCATAAATAGGATCGTCACGAAATAGATAATTGAAGAAGTTATCATCTCGAATAAAGATTGATTTGATTAAAATTGAATATTGTAAATGAATACAAATTCAAATCAGAAATATGGCTTTCAAAAATTCTGAGCATGCAAAAGGAGAGGATAGTAAAATAATATAATAAACTAAATTATCACTTTCGAATACAATTGTTGATGTTCTTAAAACTAAATTAAATTTAGTTTTTCTAATCATTTAAAAATAAGTTTCGACATGATCGCAAAGGCTTTCAAAAAAAATCAACCTAAGGCTATTCAAATAGCCATGCCCATCACATATCAAGTATATGAACTTTATAATGACGCATTATGTAATGCGAATAAGACTTGATGCACAATAGCGTATTGAAATCGCCCGTTGATTTATTGAAAGTCATTGCCATCTTGTTTTTTAATCTAAATTATTCAAACTGGAAATCCAAATCGCAGCCGGCAAACTTGTCCTGGTACCATTTGTCGAATGCTTCGTTCTGGGCCACAGTAAATCTTTCTTTCCATGACCCGATCACACCTGGAAAATAATGCAAGTTTAAAAATAGAAAAATACGGGGAAAATACGAGTCATTTGTGATAATGTGGTTGTCCGTTATGGTTAATTAACATCATCCTACACAAACCACTTCTTCTTTTTCTTCTTCTTCTTCTATTACTAGTACAACTTCTTCTTACCTTTTATCTTCTATTTCCTCCTCTTCTTCCTCTTCTTCTTCTTCTTCTTCTTCTTCTTCTTCTTCTCCTTCTTCACCTTCTTCTTCTTCTTCTTCTACTTGTTTTTCTTCTTCTTCTCATACTATTACTACTGCTCCCTGGTGGTCCCTCTTCTTTTCTGACAAAACATGGGGGGGGGGACATTTGACAAGATGTCCCCCCTAGGAAAAAATCGTGGTGGGGGGGGGGGCGTGTCCCCCTGTCCCCCGGGATTTACGCCCTTGACTACAACTACTACTACTATACCATTACTACTACTGCTACAGTCAAACCTGCTTTAGTGACAACCTGTCTACGAAGACCACATTTGTAGTTTCCCTTGAAAACGTTTTCTCATTGATACATGTACTAAAGGAACCTGTACATAAAAACCACCTGCCTATAAAGACCACTTTTGTTGTCGTCCCTGCGTTGTGTTTATAGACAAGTTACACTGTACTGCTACTTCTACGACTCCTACTATTACTACTTCTAATACAGTAATAAATCTTCTTACCTTTTATCTTCTTCTTTCTTCTTCATCTTTTTCTTTTTCTTCTTCTTCTATTCTTTTACTTCTTCTTTTTTGTCTTCCTCTTCTTCTTTTGCTTCTTCTTCTTTTTCTTCTTCTTTTTCTTCTTCTTCTTCTCATACTCCTACTACTACTACTACTACTACTACTACTACTACTACTACTACTACTACTACTTTTCTTCTTCTTCTTTTTCTTCATCTTTTTCTTCTTCTCATACTCCTACTACTACTACTACTACTACTACTACTTCTACTACTACTACCACCACTTCTGCTTCTTCTTCTTCTTCTTCCTGTTTTTTTAAATACGACACCAGAAAAACGTTAACAATATAGAAGGCCTAATCAATTAATACACACCTTTCTGCATGAAGGGCAACTGACCAGCGGCTTTGGTAAGGAATTTACCCTTGTCCGAAGCTTTCTCAATCTTGTCGTATGTCTTCTTCATACCCTCGAAACCACTCTTTGTCACCACCTTCTCCAGAATCTCAGGTGAGAGAGGGCGCCCTAGATGCTTTCCGACTCTTTGAGCGACCTCATCCGGGTTCTAAGGATGGTCAGTGGAAATTATTGTGAGAAAAAGAGGGGAAAACTGTCTGTTTGAGCTTCTATCAATCATGCCGATCTTTAAGTTTAGCACATCATTTGTTTCACTCCTGTGAATGGCTGTACGACACATAAATCATGTAAATAGTTTGCGACTCGCTGGATGTCAGACCTCGGAAGGGCTTTAAAGAAAAATACATTAAGCTTATTGTTTTAGCTTCTGCCACTCTTAAAGTTTAGCAAGATTGTGCACACTCATGTGGACGGTTGTACGACACATACCCCGGCGACAATTTCTCCGCAGTCAATATTCAACATTACAAATACATGGTATTTTAGCTGCTAAATAAAAAGTCGTATTTTGCACGCAGCTCCGACCGTGCTAAGGTCATAATTGCCCTCGTCTCTGACTCGGAGCAATATGATCTTAGCTTGGGCAATATTTCTGATATACCCTCAAGTCCAGTCAATATGATATAACTAGCCGCCTTCCTAACTTCAGACCTACACTATAGACCCTACCATGCCTAAACGAACAACCTGTTCTTAGCACTTATCTTTAATCTTAAACCTCAATACCAATTGCAAACTCAAACCTTATATTATCTTTGACGAAATTTAGACTGCATGGACCAAATGTCGCTGGTCGTTGGAGCGAAAATATCGGATCCCCGTGTTGACTGTCAGAAACAAAAAGGATTTCTATGATATTGTTATTATCTCATTGTCTATTTTTGTTCTCTCTCCATCTCATATTTTCTTCCTATTCTTCATTTGTATATTCTCTCCCATATCTCTCTCTCTCTCTTCTTTTATTCATTGTGTATAAAATAAAATCATGTATACGATGTCAGATATGTTTAACTCATTTATTCTAACGAATGTGGGAAGAATATACTACGAACCATTTTCATTTCTTCGAAGGTCAAAAAGAGGACGTTGTCTTCATTTCGCTTTTTCCAGTATCCCATCACGTGATCAAACCAGGGGCCCATTAAGCTGGCTGGGAGAGAGAGGTAAAGAAAAAAGATGAATAAAAAAGAAAGTTAGAAAGAGGTAGATAAAGAGAGAAAGAGATATAAATAAAGAGTGGGAGAAAAGAGAAACAGAGGAAAAACATTTTCGTTTAACAAGAATAAAATGGCTTAATTTTATCATCTTTTGTGAAAAAGTATCAATTAAAAAAAATAATAGATACTGTTAAAATGGATATCGTCGGACAGCATTAGCAATACCTAATAGTGGAAATTGCCGACAATTCCGCCAAAATGGAATGAATTATTCATTTATGTTTTATTGACAAATCTCACGAGTAATGTTAGGGTGATTACATGGTCATATTACATCGATGGTTTCCTCTACCTTTAATCATATATCACGAGAAATTAATAAAAAATTGGGGGGAGTCAGGCAAGCGATAACCTTAATCTGCGGTTTTATCCAGGCATACAGATCTACAACTTCACAAGCCGAACATAAGTATTACCAATATTTGCTTATTCATAATAATACTGCTTACTTCCATTCATCGTGTCAATGACCATTTGGTTGAAGCCTCCTGGGTAGGGGACGGTCTTCTCTGTGAATCGCATTGTAGATGCTAGCATATCCTTTGGATTACGAGCCACGTAGATAATCTTTTTATTGAAGAAAAATAAAGTTAACAAATAACAAACAAACAAACAAACAGGCAACAAATAATAAAAGTAAACAGAAATTCCTATCAGGAGGGGCATTTACACTGTCATCCAAACACGCCAAAAAATGCCAAACCGGAGCCGGTAAGCGATGTTACCAAGGGCAACTACGCATTACCGGCAGAAATGCCAATTCCAAAACATTCCAAATCGAAGTGTGATCTTTTGGCGTGTTTTGGCGTGTTTTGGCGTGTTTGGCAAGTATAAACGCTCGCAGTTGTAACATCGCGATGTTAGGTGACGTAACTTCAGGAGCGGAGCTAGATGTCGTCCTTAAGGAAAATGATAGAACGATATATACAAAGAATAACATAAGAGAAGGTGATAGAAGGAAGAAACAAATAATAACATAAGGAAACACAGAAAGAGGGAGTGATAGAATGATAAAAAACAAAGAATAACATAAGGAAACACATAAAGAGGGAGTGATAGAATGATAAAAAACAAAGAATAACATAAGAGAAGGTGATAGAAGGAAGAAACAAAGAATAACATAAGGAAATACAGAAAGAGGGAGTGATAGAATGATAAAAAAACAAAGAATAACACAAGAGAAGGTGATAGAAGGAAGAAACAAAGAATAAAATAAGGAAACACAGAAAGAGGAAGTGATAGAATGATAAAAAAACAAAGAATAACATAAGAGAAGGTGATACAAAAGGAAGAAACAAAGAATAACATAAGGAAAGACAGAAAGAGAAAGTGATAGAATGATTAAAAAAACAAAGAATAACATAAGAGAAGGTGATAAAAGGAATAAATAAAGAATAACATAAGGAAACACAGAAATATAAAGTGATAGAAGGAAGTGATAAAGAATAACATTAGAGAAGGTGATAGAAGGAAAAACAAAGAATAACAAGGAAAGATAGAAAGAGGAAAGTGTTTGCATCGGGGTGCCGCGCATGCGCATTACCAACTGAAACACGCCAAAACATCACTGAGCTTTTCAGTCGGTGATGTTTCCGCACAAGTGTAAACGGGTGCGCGAAACATCGCGACTTTTCAAAATGAGGTATTTGACAGTATAAATGCGCCTAGGGATTACAATTACGGTTTATTTCTATAATACCATTAGTAGGGGCATTTACACTGTCTTCCAAACACGCCGAAAAATGCCAAACCGGAGCCTGACCGCGATGTTACCAAGGGCAACTACGCTTTACCGGCAGAAATGCCAAGCCCGAAACATTCCAAATCGAAGTGTGATCTTTTGGCGTGTTTCGGCGTGTTTGGCAAGTATAAACGCTCGCAGTTGTAACATCGCGATTTTAGGTCACGTGACTTTAGGGCTTGATGTCGTCCTTGAAGAAAATGATAGAACGATAAATACAAAGAATAACATACGAGAAGGTGATAGAAGGAAGAAACAAAGGATAACATAAGGAAAGACAGAAAGAGAAAGTGATAGAAGGCAGAAAAAAAGAATAACATAAGGAAAGACAGAAAGAGAAAGTGATAGAAAGATAAAAACAAAGAATAACATAAGAGAAGATAAAACAAAGAATAACATAAGGAATAACATAAGGAAAGACAGAAAGAGAAAGTGATAGAAGGCAGAAAAAAGAATAACATAAGGAAAGACAGAAAGAGAAAGTGATAGAATGATAAAAAACAAAGAATAAAATAAGAGAACATAAAAACAAAGAATAACATGGGAGAAGGTGAGAGAAGGAAGAAACAAAGAATAACATAAGGAGAGACAGAAAGAGAAAGTGATAGAAAGATAAAAACAAAGAATAACATAAGAGAAGATAAAACAAAGAATAACATAAGGAATAACATAAGGAAAGACAGAAAGAGAAAGTGATAGAAGGAAGAAACAAGGAATAACATAAGGAAAGACAGAAAGAGAAAGTGATCGAATGATAAAAAACAAAGAATAACATAAGAGAAGGTGATAGAAGGAAGAAACAAAGAACAACATGAGGAAAGACAGAAAGAGAAAGCGATAGAAATTATGATAGAAGGAAGAAACAAAGAATAACTTAAGGAAAGACAGAAAGAGAAAGTGATAGAAAGAAGAAACAAAGACTAACATAAGGAAAGACAGAAAGAGAAAGTGATAGAAAGTGTTAGAAGTAAGAAACAAAGAATAACATAAGGAAAGACAGAAAGTGTATGTCTTTTGCCCAAATAAAAATCAAATTTTACGAGCAGGCGAAGCGAGCTAGCGAGCAAAAAAAGAAAAGAAAAAAAGGAAACAGAATGAAACATAATAGCATAAGCATACTTTATACCAAAGTCACTATCTATCTTTCTATCTATCTCTCCGTCTGTCATGACTGTCTATCTACGTATTACGTATCTATGTATCTATCCATCTATCCATCTAGTATCTATCCATCTATCCATCTAGTATCTATCAATCTATCCATCTAGTATCTATCCATCTCTCCATCTAGTATCTATCCATCTATCCATCTAGTATCTACCCATCTATCCATCTAGTATCTATCCATCTATCCATCTAGTATCTATCCATCTACATCCATCAGTATCTATCCATCTATCCATCTAGTATAACCATCTATCCATCTAGTATCTATCCATCTAGTATCTATCCATCTATCCATCTAGTATCTATCCATCTATCCATCTAGTATCTATCCATCTATCCATCTAGTATAACCATCTATCCATCTAGTATCTATCCATCTATCCATCTAGTATCTATCCGTCTATATCCATCAAGTATCTATCCATCTATCCATCTAGTATAACCATCTATCCATCTAGTATCTATCCATCTAGTATCTATCCATCTATCCATCTAGTATCTATCCATCTATCCATCTAGTATCTATCCATCTATCCATCTAGTATAACCATCTATCCATCTAGTATCTATCCATCTAGTATCTATCCATCTATCCATCTAGTATCTATCCATCTATCCATCTAGTATCTATCCACCTATCCGCACTCAGTATTCAGGCACTCGATTAGGGGGAGGTATGGGAGGGGCTCATTCATCTTCTTTTCACATTTTCCCCGTATGTTCTTTCCCTCTTTCCTTTATTTCCCTCTTTTGTTTTCCTCCGTCGATAGATGGGGGGCGGGGGTGGGGGGGGGGGGGGGGGGGTACGTGCCGCATGTACCCCCCCCCCCTGTTAGCCATGCCACTGCGTTAAAGAGAAGGTTGAGTTCTGGGAAGAGGTGAAAAATAATTTGTGAAGTTTATCATTCTTATTATGCAAGTGTGGAAGAACATCATATAAGGCATGTTCCCTGAAAAGCATGGCTCTTCAAATGCCTTTATATTCTAAATATGTCATGTAACATCGTAAAACTCGGGGGTAGGTTTTTTCGCCACGTGTTCGTGTAGTCCCATATACATCTTTTTGTGTACAGTGTTTGTAACTTTACCAAGACTTGGCCAAATTTCTTATCATTTTGATGATTCCAGAACCTTGCAATACACACAAATTCTTATAAGCTAGATGATCAACCTAAGTTCTGGTCGATTCCACACCGTTTCTTTCACAATGCAATCGCATGACCAGAACTCAACTTCATCTTTAAGCACTGTATAACACCTACCCTGGCTCTCTTCTCGATGTTAGGTGGGAGAAGCTGGAAGGGCAAATGACACGCTATCTTTCTCGGAGAAGGGGCCTTCTTGATCACATCAATGAATGGTATGGGGGTAAGCGGGGGCGGGGCTTCATCGCTCTGTTGCTGGGCGTCAACCGTGAATGGGCGGTCCACGGTTACGGTGGAGATGGGTGCTAGGTGGGTTGTTCGGTCAATCTTCATTGGATCGCCGTCTGCCAGGATGAGGGATGTCATTTCCATGATGAAATGTGTACCTGTAGGACGCAAATAGAAACAGAACTAATTTATACATGCGCTGTACTTAAAATTCCTATATAATTATATCTAGGTAAAAATTAAATTATACATAATAATAATAATAATAATAATAATAACAACATTTATAATGCACACATATCCACCCCAAGAGATGCTCAAGGCGCCTAACAAGGTAAGTACATTGAACGAAAATAATTTAACATAATTAGATATAATTCAACAACATTAATTACATCAGATTGTGAAATACACTACGTCTTAACTGAGGTATTCAGACATTAGATAGGTTTTCAATTTTTTTTGGAACACATTTTGATTGGCTGACATTTTAATTTTGATAGACACGTCCATGACATAATTATATAAAGCAAGAATCGAGTGAATATAATGTTTACTTCATTAGAAAAGCGAAATCTCAATTAAAAAACGAAAAAGACAATAATATTTAAACTATCGATGTAAATGTAGAGGTGGGTATGTTTATAACAAATATCGCCTTTGCCAAGCAAAAATGTACCCTCGTGTTTTTGAGGTATAATGTTGACCTAAATTCTACTTAATCACTGGCAAAATTGAATTAATAAATCTATCACTAATGACATAATTAGGATAATGATTAAGTAATAGAGAAGTGTCTAGAAGAAGTTTGTTTAATTGCGAAGGGGAAAGAGAAAATCAAGGTAATGCAGAAGAAGAAGAAGAAGAAGAAGAAGAAGAAGAAGAAGAGGAAGAGGAAGGAGAAGAACGAGGAGGAGGAGGAGGAGGAGGAGAAGAAGAAGAAGAAGAAGAAGAAGAAGAAGAAGAAGAAGAAGAAGAAGAAGGAGAAGAAGAAGAAGAAGAACGAGGAGGAGGAGAAGAAGAAGAAGAAGAAGAAAAAAAAGGGGAAAAGCAATGTGAATGAAAACAACTTTTCTTGCAAAATGATTACAAGAAGATAAAATCAAGAAAGGAAATTAAATTGGAAGGAGTAATATGCAAATTTATCGATTTATTCAAGAGTTTATAAAACAAAATATGTAAAGTTAAAAAGGAAAAGACCGGAAATCACCTGACTTTGGATAGGTGCATATCCAGATGTCATCTGGCCTCACTTCGAATGTTTTGAGCTCATCTAGACTAGATTTAAGGACTATATCCGGCATCCTCAAGCCTTCGTACTCATAGAAGTCAAATAGTCCGGGCATTTCAGGATTTTGGGTCATTCCAGCCGGTAGCGCCATTCTGCAAATAAGATATAAGAAAGTATGTGGAATATAAGCTTCAAGGAACTACTGGTAAAATATTCTTCATTAATGATGACATAATGATGATAATGTTTTTCCAAATAGAAATATTGTTATCATGTTCAGGCATTATCGGTCGCATATCCACAATGAAGAAAGAAATTGTTTTATCCATTAAATATTGATACAGAATTAAAATAACACTGCTTTATCTTAGAATATGAAGTGTTAGAATGTGTGCATGGATGTAAAAATATTGTTTTAAATGAACTATGTCAATGTTTTGCCTTCATTAATAAACTCGCTTTGCATATCCATTAACGGACCGCGTGCTGTTCCTTTTACTTTACAAAAATACTGTTATTAGATGCTTGTTTGTTCATTTATTCGTTTGTTGGCACTCTCAATACTGTGATTTCATAAATAATGCTATCTATACCATAACGATTGCATGCTTCCCCTATATATTAACCAGTATTATGATATTAAGTATTTTCTATACGACTCTATCTGTTGCGTGCTTACACTCTGAAAATGGACACGTGTTGAGCTATTCCTAAAACAAATTATACTCTTCTAGACATACAGGAAAAGTAGGGAATTACTTGGCAACATGTTATTTCATATAGGCCTATTATGCTTACACGAACAGTTGTACGCATAAGATCAATAATAGGGACTTTTAGATTTGCACGTCGACAGCTTTGACTGCAACGTGTGACATCATTTTGCGGCACTGCGCATGTGTTACGTCGTCTCAGTCGGCGATCGAGAATGCGTCAACCTTGATTTTCCTAAATCTAGTACATACATACATACTGATATTTATATAGCACCTTTACATGCTCAAGGTACTAGTATGCCGCGTGCGCATAAAATATACAGTTCCTCAGGTAGACAAAGGAACATCACTTCCCTGCTACGATGTAAAAATGTGTAGAACAGGTGTCACATGCATATTCACCTGTTCTACACATTTTTACATAATAGCAGTGAAGGGATGTTCTTTTGTTGAGGGTAGAATGAGGAACTGTATTATGTTGTCCTCTTTCTTTGTCCGTGATGTTCAGTGTTACTTCCTGCATGCATGTATACATCGTCGAGTGCAATCTAAAAGATTTCTAATTGTAGTCAACATGGGCAGTTTAGTACGTTGACACGCATGATCAGTCGGCGTTCGTCGTGTTCTCGTCCACTCAATCTAAAAGTCCCTAATGGCATGGCTGTAAGAGCTGGATCCACTTGAATAATATATCCTTTAAAAAGTATCTATCCATAACAATAACAATTGAAATTGGGAAGAACTGCAGAATAACCCAATCACGTAGGTAACCCTAAATCACACACTGACCCTAATCCTAACCCTAACACTAATCCCATCCCTGACCCAACTCCAATCACAATCATATAACCCATCTCTAATCCTATAGCTATAGTCCTACATACGCGATTTAGGGGATTATGCATTCAATCGAAATGCTTGATATTATTGTAAATTTATCCACATGTAGTGTTTTACTTGGGATTATATAAGTCGGCATTAGGAACGTCTTGACGTTTTATTATAATAAAATGAAGCGCCAGGCATGTTACTTTTTTTTTTTCGAGAGTAAGGATGAGCGCCACTTCGTACTGAATTGAACACTTTACTTGAAGTACAATTAGCCCAACTGTCTATTTCATGACACAAGTACGCATATTAAAAAAATGCACCTAATACTTATAAGGTAAGTTTGTAAAACTGGTATTTTTTAGTTTTTACTTAATATTTAAAGTTAAATCAAATTTAACATTTTTTTCATTCATTTTTATAAAATCATAGTTGAAAATATCGGGTTTTTTATGTGAAGCATTTTCAAAACAGAAGACTATTTTCTTATCCTATTTCTAAAAATAGATATTAGCAACAGAGAAAACACCTGCCACATTGGTTATGCCTACTATAGGGACTTTTCCATTTGGTGGGCAAAGGACACACCCACTTACCTGTGAATATCGAATAAATGGAAGCTAGTGAATTTGTAGCACCCTAAAGAGTATATTTTAAAAAGAAATCAAAATCAAAATCAAAATCAAAAGCACGTTCGGGACTTAACAGAAATAGAAACAAAAAATCCAGCTCACCTGTTTAGATGTTCGATGCTTTCGAAGTCAAAACGTATAAGATACTACCGAATCTCAGTATTCAGTTTTTCAGATGTTGATACACTTATAGACCTGTATAGCTTAATATCTGCTGACTCATTTTGTCAGTTTCTCCGGCAAAGTAATACATAATATGCGCCACTGAACAAGCATAATAAAGGTTCAAGGTTCTATTTTTTCTACGAGACTAGCTAAACATCACGATCACACAAACTTATTATACATGTGAATTAATGTTAACAAATAATCTCGTGAAGTAAAATCGCAGTTGCTTAGTCGTTAAGATCAGACTCGTTGTAGTGTAGATAGAGACAATAATATTGT
This sequence comes from Strongylocentrotus droebachiensis, assembly GCA_035222895.1. Classification (NCBI taxonomy): domain Eukaryota; kingdom Metazoa; phylum Echinodermata; class Echinoidea; order Camarodonta; family Strongylocentrotidae; genus Strongylocentrotus; species Strongylocentrotus droebachiensis. Next base: position 372,743 of record JAVYIG010000299.1, read on the forward strand.
AAGAGTAATTTTGGTATCATATTGGACAAAGATATGTGAAGAAGTTTATTCAAGGCTTCACTGCAACACCGTTTCTAAAGGTTATCTATCTCTCGAAAACGAATTGGATTACTCAAACTACCAAATATCTTTTTTAGTTTTCATGAGAACTGATAGTTCCCATGAGTGATGACCCTAGGGTTTGTAACCTATTTGGAACGAATCGGATATCAATCATAGTATATGATCATCAGTGGAAAGTTGGAAACGCATAGCCACATCCGAAAACCGTGAGACTATATTTAAAAACAATGTTTTTTTAGACACTAAAGGAGGAGAAGAAGAAGAAGAACAGAAAACAAAACAAAAAAATAGAAGAAGTTAAGTTAGTGAAAACTGTGCTATTTAGGTAAGCTAAAGGATCCTCTATCAAGCCATTTAATAATATTGACTATTATTGGGCTGACCAGTTTCAAAGTAATATTAGCAAAATTAACAGGATATTCAATCTATGATGACGATAGTTACAAATAAAGGGGAAATCCTGTAATCATTGAAACGCTGCATGATTACTTTTGTTTGTCAAGGTAAATTATCTTTATTAAAACTGTCGATTTTACTAATAAATTGCAGTTACCTTCACCATTCGAGGAAGTGAAAGTAAGATTTTAGTATGTTTTGTATGACTTGATGGGGTGAACTTTATATGTTATCCATGTCACAGTTGACGCGAAGCGTCATTAGGCCATTTTGAATGGGGGAGGGGGGCTTACCAATTTTGTTGCCCACACATATGCTGCAAATTGTCCAACAAGCAAGCAAGTCAGTGCGATTGGTTAAGAGATTTTGGCCAACCCGATTTGATCGAGTTGGGCACAATATGGCGAATACTGCTTTGTTGGGCAGTCATAATATAAACAAGAAAATATACGCCACGTTTAACCATTGTAATATAAATTGTTCTGTAACTTAAAGAGCGCCCTCCCAGTTTCACATTTGCCAGCAAATTCTAAAAATATATCGTCTGTTCTTCAAATTGTTGGAAGATCTTCGATTATTCCTCAAACTAGAAAAAGGGAGCTTCAGTTTATTGCGATTTTCCGACAGTGAGGAAGTCGACATTCAAACAATAAATTATACTCAAATGTCGTCTATAAACATACTGTAACTTCTGTTCCACCACGAACAGTGAAAAAGAAAAATTCTTTTAAAAAAGTAATCGGTGTCCAATCCACTTCAAGAGTTGATATTTTGAACAAATACATTTGTCTTTACAATTGCAATGTTTTAATTGTTTTAGAAGAAGAAGAAGAAGAAGAAGAAGAGATAAGAAGGACGGTCGAGTAAGTTATATCGATACCGAAATTGTGCTATAATGACTTAGGTTAGCTAAAGAATCATTTTTCAAGACAGTGTTCATTCTAAAAATAATTCCAGCGTTCTGTACAGTGTGAAGTCACTTTATCTATATCGGGATCAATGCAATAATTATTTTGTTAGGAAAATTTAGCTGATATGTACAGAAAATATACTACTTTTATCAAGTATTTTCAAAATTCCAAGTAATGTTTGCAAATAAACCGGATATTCGGCTTTTACTGACTGCAATTGCAAATGAATTGAACAATCCGCAATCATCAAAACACTGCAGGATTACTCATTTATTTCAAGCTGATTTGAATTTCTTTTATTGACTAAATATAACTATTGATATGAAAACCGTCGATATTACTAATAAAATTACAGTTACTCAAAACAAATTCGAGGAAGTGGTGTGGATGAACTTTTATATGCTACCAATGAAACATAACATGGGGAATTTCGAAGGGTGTGTTGGAACAAAGCTGCCTCCTCCCTCCTCCTCCTCCTCCTCCTCCTCCAACTCCTTTTATCCTCTCCTGTCTTTTCAATTTCAAACTGCACTTACGCATGCAAACAAGTAACAAAAGAGCGCCCTCCAAATTTGAAATTTTTGACGAAAAGGTATACATAGGTAGTGATCTGTGATCCCCACCTATAAGAAAAAAAGATGAGCATCAATTTTTGCCATTGGCCAACAGCCCTATACAAACTCAAAATGATATTACCCCTCCCCCGCTAACAACGTCCCTGCTGAAAATGGAATAGTTTGAATAAACAGTTCAGAGTTCAGTTTGCTTTGTTTGTTCTCCATAAGAATATATTTTTTATCTAAAAGTACTCGATGTACGGTACAGTGTAGTAACAAAATAACTTTGTACTTACAAGCTATGCGAGTATGGGGCGCCTTGTGACACGATGTGTGATTCCGTCACAAAATCACTCAAAAAAATGATTTTGTCACAACAGCAATCTCACAATGTGACTTGTCATGAAATAATTTCAAAGACTTTCGTTGGCAATTTTGCATTGCTCAGTAGTATTACTTCCTTGTTTTATTGTAATCGTGATGAAACAATCATATACAAATATAAGAAAATGATAAGACATGCGTGTATGCCTCGTCACGTTTTTAAAGGTATAGGCTTGACCAGTTTTGGAAACGCCCCACTCTCAAAAATGAAATGGAAGCTCTTATTACCAATCATGTGAAAGAATATGTTTTGACTAATACGTGATGATACAGATTTTGCCGAGAAACCGCCTTCTAATTGATATATTTGGTAAATATTTATTGTTATAACTATCCGGACTGGATAGATATCGCGTAGTCCCGTATACATCTTTCTGTGTACAGTGCTTGTAACTTTACCAAGACTGGGCCAAATTCCAGAACCTTGCAGTACACACCACTACTTATATGCTAGATGATCAACCTTATCTCATATTTACCCATTTCAATCTCAAATTTCTAAGTTTAATTTATACAGATGCCGAAAACCAAACCTACACATTCGTACACATCTTGAGAGAGAAAAAGAATCCTTCTCCTTTTCGATTTTCGTTGAAAACATTAATTTCCTTCTGAAAATGGGTCGAACATCACCAACAAACGAACTCGGGCTATTACATATATTTACATTAATATCACAGAATTTACTAGTCCAACTTCTTGTATTTCATATAACTCGATTGCTAAGAAAACATGTGTATGCTTGTAAGTAAGTATAATAACTCTACCTCTCTCTCTCTCTCTCTCTCCCTTTCCCCTATTTCTCCTCGAATTAATTTCTGTGATTAAAATTGAACAACAATTCAATCGGTGTAAGTATTAAATTTCGTTACTTTTGACCTGCTCCCGTATATGAGAAGAGATAAAAGACATTGACCAATTAATAATGATTAATAATTATGATAATAATACTGTTATCAAACATAATGGCCCGAATTCACAAAGGAGGTTTGTCGACAAACCTTGGTTTTCGTACGTCATATGACGCGTTTTACGCGTTTTTTACAAACCTGGTTTGTAAAGAACAAAAGGAGGTTTGGCGAAACAAAAGGAGGTTTGACGACAAACCTTGGTCTGAGCTCAAACCTTGCTTTGTGAATTCGGGCCAAGATGACAGGTTCAGTAGCACATATTGCTCCGATTGTCTCATTTTCGCTCGCTGGATCACTGCAGCACAAACATAGCTCGTTCGACGTCACTACAAAACTAGCCAATCAGCTGTCAATGACGTCATATTGAATGCAGCGGCAAATATATTATGTGAAATTATCGAGAAATGGACTTCTAATTGCAAACTAGTTTTATTTTTGGATGGAAACGCAGCCATTGTTATCTTGACATTCATTGAAGTCACCAGAATAGGGTAAGTTACGTCTCAGATGATTCAAGAGGTCTATTTTGTAGATAAATTTTCAATTTCTTAGAATGTTCCACTGTGATGCAGGGTACCGGATGTATGCCATTGGGTGTGATGTGTTCGCGCGCAATGGCGCGAATATACATTCTTCTTCTTCTTCACTATAAGTACAGGTCACCGCGCCGTCGGGTGTGAACATTCCTTTCCTTCTCAATACAATAACTTTCACCTGACTAAGTTATTCAAACCATACGGAATCGTGGCGTCTCGTCACTTCCATTACGTAATCATTAAAAGGATCCGCATATACAACATTTTCCTGCTATACGTTGAATCTATTGCTATGGTCACATTACCCAAAAGTAGCCTGCTCGGCAGCCGAGCGGCGAGTTTTTAACTAATTTTGCCCGGCCACCGAGCGGCGGCCGCCCAGGCACTGCTTGTTTTTAAGGCATCGCTCGGTCGCTGCTGAAGTTTTAGTGCGGAGTTAAACTTCGGGCGGCGCCTGCTCACTTTCACACGGCGCCCAGACTACGCTCGGTGACCGGGCGGTACCGTCCGGTCACCGAGCGTAGTCTGGGCGGTCGAGAAGGAGAAGGAGAAGGAGCGTAGTCTGGGCTGTCGAGCAGTCGCCGCCCGGTCGCCGCTGAGAGATCAGTCGGTCACTGGGCGGCGAGTCGAAAATCGGTCGGCAGCCTTTGACCTAGCGGCTTCGATTTTTGACCTAAATCACTCGGCGGCGAACGCTCGATTAGTTCGGTGCCAGGGCGGCGAACGGCCGGGCACTGAGCGTATTTTGGAGCCCCGCCGATCACTGGCCGGCCGCCGGGCAATATCTTTAAAATCAGCCGGCGGCCGGTGGGAGACTGCTCGGGAATCGGTGGGTGACCGGTCGGTCACTGCCGGGACACCCCGCGCAAAAACTCCGCGATTTCGCCTAGTTTTGACCTAAAATCGACTGGCGACCGACGGGAAATCGACAGGGCACCGCCCAGGCATCGCTGGGGCTCTACAGCCTGCTCGACTTTACAAGGAATCGCTGGACGATGCCTAAATTCCAGCGGCGACCGAGCAGGCTACTAATCGGCGTAGCAGACGACACTTGATAGTAATTTTTTATGTGAGATTGCTTTGCTAAATATAAATTACTTTGTTAATAAATATCAATTATTATTTTTTTTTACATATCTTTAAACCATCATTGATATTTAATAATTCATGAGTAAGTAAAAGAAACATACCAAACTATATAATGATATGAAATACTTGGTGGCAATTAGGGGAGTTTGACGTGATGACCGATTGCACCCCTCTGTTAATAACCGAATAGTCCATGGTGTGTCATGAATATTCATGTTTTTGCTTACCTCGGCTAAATGTTTGCTAAATGTAAAAATTACGGTGGGGGGTTGGATGAAATGGCCATAATGAACCAAGCAGAAGTGATCTATGAAAATTCATGCTTCTTATCCTTCGTGTGCTTGACCTATAAGCTTACAATCGCTTGGCAGACTGAGTCCAAAGTTCGACTTGTTTCACATAATGTATTATAGGCAATGGCGATTATGGCGAGCTTGCAACCTATTTTGAAAAATTAAGGTGGGTGAACTTTCAAAAGTGAATGAGACAGGATGGCTCCAATGAAAGAGCTAGTGATAACATACGTCGGGTGGATGTGCTTTTCGTTTAAACAAAAAATGAATTTTTAACGATTAAAAAAAAAAACGTCTATAGGCTAACATGTTAGGCTGCTGACTCTGACGATAGGGGGCGTTGTGAAATGAGACTAAACGGAGCAATATGAAAACTTTTATTATAAATCATATTCAACTATGTTTCATAGATTTTACACACTTGAATTGAAGGTTTTATCCTCACAGCCGTTGGCTAAATTACAAATAATTTACAACATCGATTAAAAAACAATGAAAATGTACATGCTAAAATATGATGATAAATATATAACACGAATATCATTAACTTCAATTTATATTAATTATAGAGGTATCGTATTCCAGTGGTTTAATCACTTTAATGGGAATGCAAAGGGCATGGGTTCAAGACCCAGCACGGCACTTATGTCCTTGAGCAAGGCATTAGTATCTACATTGCTCTTCTCCATCCAGGTGTGAAATGGGTACCTGGTAGGATGCGAACGTCTTTGCGGTTAGATTAGCACGAGCGTGCCCGTAAAAAGGGGACGTTCCCCAAAGTGGGTGGAGAAAGTGCACTGTAATGTTCAATATAGATTAAACTCAGTCATGGGGGTAACTGCATGTGCTTTGGTCACTTGTACCTGGTAAAGCACTTTATAAGAATCCGTTATTATTATTATTATTATATAGGCCTAGTTTAAAACCTTTCATAAATTCATGGATATAGTTTTTTTCATAAATAGGACCGTCATGAAATAGATAATTGAAGATGTTATCATCTCGAAGAAAGATTGTTTTAATTTAAATTGAATATTGTAAATGAATACAAATTCAAAACAGAAATATGGCTTTCAAAAACTTTGAGCATACAAAAGGAGAGGATAGTATAATAATATAATAAATTATTCACGGCTAACAAAAATAACAAACAACCAAATTTGCGTTTATGTCGTGGCTTTATTAACATTTTGAGATGGACGCTTATTTTGCACATTTTGATTTTCTGAGTGTCATAACAAAAAACACAGATATATTGAATCATAAAAAATGCTTACAAATGCAATGCTAGGCCCCCCGCCTATGAAATCGAGTGATGCCTAGGCTAAACTTATATACATTAAGTCATTATATCAGCCCCCCGCCTATAAAATCGAGTGATGCCTAAAGTTATGCTAGGCCCCCCGCCTATGAAATCGAGTGATGCCTAGGCTAAACTTATATACATTAAGTCATTATATCAGCCCCCCGCCTATAAAATCGAGTGATGCCTAAAGTTATGCTAGGCCCCCCGCCTATGAAATCGAGTGATGCCTAGGCTAAACTTATATACATTAAGTCATTATATCAGCCCCCCGCCTATAAAATCGAGTGATGCCTAAAGTTATAGAATATAGATGTATATATATACCAGCCTCTCCGCCTGTAAGATCGGATGATGCCTAAGATTAAAGCGTGACACCCTGAGTTTGAACATGTGTAGGTACAACTAGGTCCCCCCGCATTCAAATCGAATGGGGGCCGGAAAACTAAGAATTGACATGCGAACAAATTCGACTGAATATACATTGGCAACCCCCTCGCATGTAAAAATTGAGTGGGGTCGAAAATTATCGGATGACAATTATTGATCAATAAACTTATCAGTACCATGTGATTAGTGATTTACCCATACAAAACCGGGTAGGGGCGAAACCCAATGGGAAAAATTCCCCTACGGCCCACTTACTTTGTGCACGACGCAAGTTGATGTGCGACCAGGCCAAATGCCCCCGGCTCTGCATTAACTTCATAAATCACTGACCAATTTATTACATAAACCCTATCCGTACCTTTCATACCTGAAACCCTAAATCCTTTCCGTACTAATACGTATACCTTGGCTAATTCGAACCACCAAGCAATACTTAATTTATGCCACTAATATACTAAAAATACTTTTATTGGTGGAGATAATGGGGAGGTGGTGGGAATGTTTTAGACTCCGTAAATTTTTCTTCTTGTCCATTCAAAATGAAAGCCATAACTAGAATGAAAGCCCCTTCGTGCTATTTTTAATTTGCTGGCGGTATTTTCCGCGCTTGCTTGATAAGCGTACATACGCTTGTACATTTCCTTCCAATGTAATACAAAGTATTACATTTCCTAGCGCGTGAATTTCCCTCAAAAATGTAAACAACCTCTTGACCTACATTTTGTCAGCCTGTCAATAAACCATTTTAAATCGTTGTCTACTCTTTAAATTTTATTATTCACGGCTAACAAAAATAACAAACAACCAAATTTGCGTTTATGTCGTGGCTTTATTAACATTTTGAGATGGACGCTTATTTTGCACATTTTGATTTTCTGAGTGTCATAACAAAAAACACAGATATATTGAATCATAAAAAATGCTTACAAATGCAATGCTAGGCCCCCCGCCTATGAAATCGAGTGATGCCTAGGCTAAACTTATATACATTAAGTCATTATATCAGCCCCCCGCCTATAAAATCGAGTGATGCCTAAAGTTATGCTAGGCCCCCCGCCTATGAAATCGAGTGATGCCTAGGCTAAACTTATATACATTAAGTCATTATATCAGCCCCCCGCCTATAAAATCGAGTGATGCCTAAAGTTATGCTAGGCCCCCCGCCTATGAAATCGAGTGATGCCTAGGCTAAACTTATATACATTAAGTCATTATATCAGCCCCCCGCCTATAAAATCGAGTGATGCCTAAAGTTATAGAATATAGATGTATATATATACCAGCCTCTCCGCCTGTAAGATCGGATGATGCCTAAGATTAAAGCGTGACACCCTGAGTTTGAACATGTGTAGGTACAACTAGGTCCCCCCGCATTCAAATCGAATGGGGGCCGGAAAACTAAGAATTGACATGCGAACAAATTCGACTGAATATACATTGGCAACCCCCTCGCATGTAAAAATTGAGTGGGGTCGAAAATTATCGGATGACAATTATTGATCAATAAACTTATCAGTACCATGTGATTAGTGATTTGGAGGCATAATTTGACAAATTACCGCCAAACGAGAATATATTTATATATGATCGGCCGCCAAATCACAACGTTGTCATCAACGATTTCTGTGCACTAAGGGAATATCTATGCTTAACTATTTACACTTTGGTGGAATTAACATTTCAATTGGCCAAATTAACCAATGTACATGTACAGGCATGTACTTTTTCGCCCTTAGCTAATTTATAACCCTCTAACAGACTACAGAGTATCGTAATAAACTTATCTCTACAACACCGGCACATCATTATGCCTAATTCATTCCCCTCAAAGAAGTGACTAAACCGTTAATGCCCATTTCGAAATGAAGCATTCGCAAAACTGGTCATTTACCAATGTCCACCTAAACCTGCCCCATATAACCATTATTTACTCTCCACAACTTTGTTACTCCCAAAATAAGGCACTCTTATCCCAACAACAAAAACATGATCTTGCGGTGCCGGACTCAAACTTTTTTGCGGGATTTACTTTGCTACCCGAACAGACTTAAACATTGAAATATAAGAACGCTGAAATATAAGAACACTGAACTATAAGAACATTGAAATATAAGAACAAACAACGTGTTTTGTAACATTATCATTGTTTAACTACTTGGATGAACCGAGATAGGACAGGCCCTCCTTCAGGTCAGTGATAAACCTGTCCAAACCCTCATTGGAGAGATGCAATCCGTCCGGCCTATATAAAGCCCTATCCTTATGCCTTATGTCGGGGTGTGGAATGGCCTTTCCCCCATTCCTGCCGGCCAAGGCGCGAGCGTATCGGTTCGTGGCCCTCCTTCTATCGTCTAATTTTTTCTGCTCTTCCGGACTACAGCATTTATATTCTACCAGTTCTAGGATGTCAGACCATATTATTGTCGTCTCAGTGTTCGATGTGATTAATCTGTTCACCGCATTCGCCATCGCCCTCTTCGAACATCCCTCTATGTCATTCGTGCCCACGTGTAACACTAAAACGGTCGGCTTCGTCAGGCCACTGGTAATCGACTCTAGCCATGCGTTTGTTTGGTCCAAGCGAAGGCCCCGCTTTCCAGCCCAATGGATGACCGTCCCCAAATCCATATCGGCGCAGCCAGTCCGCTCCGCACTGCGATGGGCCCAGAAAACGATAGAGTCGCCTACTATCCATATTTGTTCTGTGGACAAAATAAGAAAAGAGGACTGGGCAGCATTTTGTATTCCAAAGAACATGCGTTAATGTGAACTTGAAATCCCATTGTGTTTTCTTGCTCTCGTTCTGCATGTATGTTTGTTGTCTGCTTGACTTCGTTTTCATTTTCATGTTGTAGCACCATTATTATTATTATTGCAATGACGACCTTCGTCATTGCCTTGTTTTCGTTCACATTATTAATATTCTTACTTCTTACCGTCCGAAAATCCCATTCGTTTTGCACGTAGTGCTTGTCATCACTAATTATGCCCTTTCCTCATGTCCGTTTCCTTTCAAATTTCATAGGCATAGTCTCTAACATCTCATCAAGGTCACTACATTTTTCGATTTTCGAAATCACTCATGCATAACCGTCCAGGTGCCATTTTGTCCGTTTCTGGTCCATTTTAAGGCCTTTCATTTTTCCTTCCTATCTCCACTATCCTAGTATCCTAGATCCTACAAACTTCTAACAAATTCCTATAGATAGTCTAAGAGATGTTCTTTAATCTGCGACGCATAACCTGCCCTTCAAAATGCCATCTTCATACTCAAAATTCAAATCTGAAACCGACTCCGTCAACAATCTTTCAAATTCTTGAAAAATTGACCCCTACAATTCTAAAAATTGCAATAACTTTCTTTAACCAATTCCGTTCCGTCTCATCTTCTCGCAGTATCTTTATTTCATAATTGCACATAGCTATGCCAAATTTTACGCTCCAATGGCTATGCAAAACATAAATAGCGCCCTCTAAAGTTCTGGGAATTGGCTTTCTTTCTGTGGCCGTATCTCCATAATGGCTTTGCAGACCCGTACCTTTTTTTGGATTTTGATACTTGAACATATGCCCTTTCCAGCCATATACAAAATTATATACCCTAACACTGACCGACTTTGCGAAAAATGCCCTCAAAATATGCAGTTTTCAAGAACATTGAGAAATAACTTCAACTTGCTCTACAATGGCGATCTTTATACCTACGTCAATGAAACTTGGCAGACACATGTATCCATATACGTGACAACTGTCTGCCAAGTTTGGTAAATTTTAATAACGTCAGCGCAAAGTTATCGCCAAAAATGATGAATTTGCTATTCATTACGTAATAGCGCCTTTAATGCGTGCAGTACATTGCACGCAGATGACAATGGTGTCAAACTAACCGCAATGAAGTGCCCTTTCGAATGATACCAAGTATGGTATATGTTCACACAGAAAATTTTGAGTAAATCATATTTGAACAAGGGTCATTATACGAATTCCGCCGAGTTTCCGCCCAATATTATAACACGTATCGGCTATGGCGTCATTTTTTCAGACTGCTTTTCGCCCCCTAAACGTCCCTTCTTTTTTCTTTTTTTCTTTTTCTTGAAATTTTGCAGTGACATTTCGAGTTGCAATACGCAGGGCACCTCATGGCCGGATTTTTAAAATTGGTCAAGGGGGTCATTTAAGACGCCATTTTGTGCTATAAATCTATTTTACATCACGTGTTTCGATAGGATGACCACAGAACAAAAGAGAGTTGTTTACAATAACAACCATAAAATTCTCTTTCTAATGATACCAAATACGGCCTATAAAGAGACATAAAGAGAGAGAGAAAAAACAATTTAACTCCGGTCATAATACAGATCCTGTACGTTTTCCGCTCATGCATTACACGCATTGTCTATGGGGCATATCGGGTTCACGCTTTTGGCCCCCAGAACGATCTTTATTGCAATGACGAACATGCACCAAATCCCCTTGGTTTTTGCATGCAGTGCTTGCGAGCCCTTTCTACGTCCTTTCCCATATCCCAATTTCTTTCAAACTTCGTAGGCATAGTTACTACCATCCCATCAAGGTCACTGTTGAGGCCTTTCTTTCGCCCTACCCATCTCCAATATCACAGAAGCTACAGACTTCGTACAAATTGCTCTGGATAGGGCGAGAGAAGCTCTTTCGTTTGACACGTAGAAACATGGCGTCATTGCACGCACATCGTTGTGACACGATTGCATTTCTAGTTGCTATTATTATTATTAGCTTTTTTAACCTCTCGAGGCGAGGGACTTATTCCTCTGTGTGTTGTACATTATATTCATTCCTGTGTATGCGGCCTCACCCTTACATTATTGGCCCCGGACACGTTAACCTCATCATTCACTCTGTTATATTTTGTACGTATACCTGGCGAATCAAATCAAATCAAATCAACCCCAATGGTACTTTGCAACATTGCTCATATAATAAACAACCATATCAATATATCTGCGATGCGCGGAGGAAGCCCATCGACCCATGTGCTGTATTTGGGCGTCCGAGCAGCCCGCCATAGCAGCGGTTGTAGCCGCACCTATACGAAAAGAATGGGAGGAAAACTTCGCCGCCAACATATCTCTGTATGACATGCATCTCTTTATCATGGCACTGAACTCATGCCTGGTGAGAGGAAGTGAACCATATGAGCAAAAGAAAGCCTCCCCACTTCCCGGGCGCATTTTCAAATATCTAAGGACCGCCTTTACGGGACAACTACCCGCCTCAATTTCGTGTATTGAAATGGTGCAACCGTTTCCCCTCGGATCAGTTTTCGATTCCCTTAAAGAGAGACTCACCCGGCGATGTGGTGCACTGCCGGTGACTGCCACGTCCGTGAAACGCAGCATTCGATCCCGCCTATGCCGTGATGCCACTGTGTGATGTGCGACCAGGCCAGAATAATGAAATGGACTCTCCTTTCTAATCAGGCCCAACGACAAAGGCCAGCCCAAAACCCGAGTATAATCCCGCTGGTCGCTCACGAGAAGAAATAATTCAGCGTTATATATCCAACTAATTATTCCAGTGCAGTGCTAACTTTAGTATTAATCCAAATCCTCTAATAATGTTTTAGACTCCGTAAATTTTTCTTCTTGTCCATTCAAAATGAAAGCCATAACTAGAATGAAAGCCCCTTCGTGCTATTTTTAATTTGCTGGCGGTATTTTCCGCGCTTGCTTGATAAGCGTACATACGCTTGTACATTTCCTTCCAATGTAATACAAAGTATTACATTTCCTAGCGCGTGAATTTCCCTCAAAAATGTAAACAACCTCTTGACCTACATTTTGTCAGCCTGTCAATAAACCATTTTAAATCGTTGTCTACTCTTTAAATTTTACTAAATTATCACTTTCGAATACAATTGTTGATGTTCTTAAAACTAAATTGAATTTATGTTTGTATAATCTTTTAAAAATAAGTTTCAACATGATCCCAAAGGCTTTCGAAAAATCAACCTAAGGCTATCTAAACAGCCTTGCCCATCACATATCAAGTATATGAACTTTATAATGACGCATTAGGTAATGCGATTGTGACTTTAATGGGATGCACAATAGCGTATTGAAAGTCATTGCGATCTTGTTTTTTATAACTAAATTATTCAAACTGGAACTCCAAATCGCAACCGGCAAACTTGTCCTGGACCCATTTGTTGAATGCTTCGTTCTGGGCCACAGTAAATCTTTCTTTCCATGACCCGATCACACCTGGAAAATAATGCAATTAAAAAAAAAAAAAATAGACTGAGTCGTATGTGATAATGCGGAATGTCCGTCATGGTAAAAAGATATCCTCCTACGCAAACCACGACACTTATTTTTCTTCTTCTATCACTAGTACTACTTTTTTCTTCTTCTTTTCATTCTTCGTCTTCTTTTTTTCTTCTTCTTCTCATACTACCACTACTACTACTACTACTACTACTACTACTACTAATACTACTACTACTACTACTACTACTACTACTTCTACTACTACCACTAATACTACTTCTACAACTACCACTCCTACTTCTTCTTCTGCTTCCTGTTTTTTTAAATAACGACACAAGAAAAACGTAAACACGATTGTTATGAAATATAGAAGGCCTAATCAACAGACCTTTCTGCATGAAGGGCAACTGACCAGCGGCTTTGGTAAGGAATTTACCCTTGTCCGAAGCTTTCTCAATCTTGTCGTATGTCTTCTTCATACCCTCGAAACCACTCTTTGTCACCACCTTCTCCAGAATCTCAGGTGAGAGAGGGCGCCCTAGATGCTTTCCGACTCTTTGAGCGACCTCTGCCGGGTTCTTAGGATGGTCAGTGGAAATTATTGGGAGAAAAAGAGGGAAAAACTGTCTGTTTGAGGTTCTATGAATCATGCCAATCTTAAAGTGCAGCACATCATTGTTTTCACTCCTGTGAATAGCTGTAGGACACATAAATCATGTAAATAGTTTGCGACTCGCCGGGTGACCTAGGAAGTGCTTGTTTTGGCTCCTGCCACACTCAAACTTTAGCTTAAGATTTTGCGCACTCATGTGGCCGGTTGTACGACACATATACACCGGCGACAATTTCTCCGCAGTATTATTAGCCGCCTTCCTAAATTCAGACCTACACCATGGACCCTACCATCAGGGGCGTCGCTAGACCTTTTTCAGTGGGGGGGGGGGGGGGGGGGGAGTGTAGAGGCCAACGATTACCGACAAAACTAGCCACCAATTACCGACAAATTTAAATGTCCAATATCTACAAATTCAACCGTATAAACCTGGGGCCGAAGGCTAAATTGTTTTTCCTATGGACTATCTATAGTACTTGCATATGCGCAAAATGGTCATTTTCCTCGACGACATAAATATACGAATTATTTCTTCAATTTAGTCAGCATCATCGCTATATATTTTAATGCAGACGCGGAGCTAGGATCTTATTTTAGGGAGGGGCGGTAGTGAGCAAGAGAATCACTTAAAAGCGCGCTCATTAGGCGGTGTGGGTGATGGGCCTCCCGCGCGAAGCGCGGAAGCTTAGACGTTTCCTTAAATTATTAAGAAAAAAGGACGATTAATTGTACCGTTTTCGACTGGTAATCCTTGGCTGAATGAAGTCCCACCCCCCCCCCTCCCGCGCGTAGCGCGAAAGCTTTGACGTTTCATTAAATTATTATAAAAAAGAAGACGATTTGCTGTACCGTTCTCGCCTGTTTATCCTTTTCTGAATTCAGTTCCCCCCCCCTCCCGCGCAAAGCGCGGAAGCTTTGACGTTTCATTAAATTATGAGAAAAAGCAGACGATTCGGTGTACTGTTCTCGACTCTTAATCCTTGTCTGAAATTCAGTTTCTCCCCCTCCCGCGCGAAGCGCGGAAGCTTTGACGTTTCATTAAATTATGAGAAAAAGCAGACGATTAGGTGTACTGTTCTTGAGTCTTAATCCTTATCTGAATGATGTTCCCCCCTCCCGCGCGAAGCGCGGAAGTTTTGACGTTTCATTAAATAAAGAAGACGATTCGTCGTACCGTTTTCGACTCTTAATAAGCCTTATTCATCTGAATTCAGTTTCCCCCTTCGCGCGAAGCGCGAAAGCTTTGACGTTTCCTCATATCATTAGGGAAAGAACACGATTCGTTGTACCGTTTTCGACTCTAAATAAGCCCTATTAATTTTGTCTGAATTCAGTTTCCCCCTCTCGCGCGAAGCGCGGAAGCTTTGACGTTTCCTTAAATCATTAGAGAAAGAAGACGATTTGTCGTACCGTTCTCGACTCGTCTAAATGAAGTTCTCCCCTTCCGCGCGAAGCGCGGAATTTTTGGCGTTTCATCACAATATAGAGAAAGGAAGACGATTCCTCGTTCCGTTTTCGAATCTTAATAAGCCCTATTCATCTGAATCCAATTTCCACCTCTCGCGCGAAGCGCGAAAGCTTTGACGTTTCCTCAAATTATTAGAGAAACAACACGATTCGTTGTACCGTTTTCGACTCTAATTAAGCCCTATTCATCTGGATTCAGTTTCCCCCTTTCGCGCGAAGCGCGAAAGCTTTGACGTATCCTCATATCATTAGAGAAAGAACACGATTCGTTGTACCGTTTCCGACTCTAAATAAGCCCTATTAATTTTGTCTGAATTCAGTTTCCCCCTCTCGCGCGAAGCGCGGAAGCTTTGACGTTTCCTTAAATTATTAGAGAAAGGGAGACGATTCGTCGTACCGTTTTCGAATCTTATTAAGCCCTATTCATCTAAATTCAGTTTCCCCCTCTCGCGCGGAGGCTCTGACTGTTTGGCGTTTCATCACAATATAGAGAAAGGAAGACGATTCGACGTACCGTTGTTAACTCTTAAACCTTGTTTGAATTTAATTTCCCCGAAGATTTTTAACCTCTGATTTCTTTAACTGATATTATAGGAAAGTGAAACTTCGAGAAAATACAAGTATTGTAGTTGTAGTCACTCTCGAAGTCGTCACAGCGGATAAGAATTCACAGTTCGTAGGGAAAAAAACTTGTCGGCCGACCGACAATATACATCTCACCGACTTCAAACTTCTGCATTAATATAGTATACGAGGATCGAGCAAGAATACCGACACAGCTGACCCGACACAGCAACATATTTACCCGTGTCTTTCTTGCTCCCTCGACCAGACGACTCCACCCAACAACCCCCTTCTCTCTTTTACTCCTACTCCTCCTCTCTCAGACTCTTACCTCCCCTCTCTCTCCTCTCTTTCACCCCTCGTTTCTTTTGTTTCCCTTTCACTCTTTTTTCTTTTTTTTTCCTTTTCTTTCTTTTCTTTCTTTTCCTTTCTTTCCTCTCCTCCCTCTTTTTTTTTCTCTTTCTTTCTTCTCTTCTCTTTCCTTTCTTTTCCTTTCTTTCTCTTTCCCTTTCTTTTTTCCCTCTCTTTTTTTTCCCTCTCTTTTTTTCCCTCTCTTTTATTTTCCTCTCTTTTTTTCCCTCTCTTTTTTTCCCTCCCCCTTTTCTCTTTTTCCCCCTTTTCTCTTTTTCCCGACGGCAGCGCAATTTTACCGACAATATCCTGACAGGTGGAGGGGTGTCGTGTCTTTCTTGCTCCCTCGACCAGACGACTCCACCCAACAACCCCCTTCTCTCTTTTACTCCCACTCCTCCTCTCTCAGACTCTTACCTCCCCTCTCTCTCCTCTCTTTCACCCCTCGTTTCTTTTGTTTCCCTTTCACTCTTTTTTCTTCATTTTTCCTTTTCTTTCTTTTCTTTCTTTTCCTTTCTTTCCTCTCCTCCCTCTTTTTCTTTTTTCTCTTTCTTTCTTCTCTTTTCTTTCCTTTCTTTTCCTTTCTTTCTCTTTCCCTTTCTTTTTTCCCTCTCTTTTTTTTCCCTCTCTTTTTTCCCCTCTCTTTTTTTTTCCTCTCTTTTTTTCCCTCTCTTTTTTTCCCTCACCCTTTTCTCTTTTTCCCGACGGCAGCGCAATTTTACCGACAATATCCTGACAGGTGGAGGGGTGTCGCACCCCCCCCCCCCACACACACCCCCCCCCCTTTGGCGACGCCCCCGCCTACCATGCCTAAACTAACAACCTGTTCTTAGCACTTACCTTTAATCCTAAACCTAACCTCAATACCAAATGCAAAAACAAACCTTATATTATATCTTTGAATTTAGACTGCATGGACCAAATGTCACTGGGTCGTTGGAGCGAAAATATCGGATCCCCTTGTTGACTGTCAGAAACAAAAAGGATTTCTATGATTTTGTTGTTATCTCATTGTCTATTTTTGTTCTCTCTCCATCTCATATTTTCTTCCTATTCTTCATTTGTATATTCTCTCCCATATCTCTCTCTTTCCCTTCTTTTATTCATGCGTATAAAATAAAATCATGTATACGATTTCAAATAATTTTAACTCATTTATTCTAACAAATGTGGAAAGAGGAT